>JAPYYM010001610.1:0-13270 GCA_028534135.1 Potos flavus
GAAGTCCCAAAAGTTCATTTTCGCTTTTATTTCCTTTGCCTTTAGAGACATGTCCTGAAAGAAGGCCACAGCAACTTCTTTCAAGACATGTCTCTGAAGATAAGGGAAACAAAAGCAAAAATGAACTTTTGGGACTTCATCAAGATAAAAAGCTTCTGCACAGCAAAGGAAACAGTCAACAAGACAAAGAGGCAACCCTTGGAATGGGAGAAGATAGCTATAAATGACATTTCAGATAAAGGGCTGGTGTCCAAGATTTATAGAGAGCTTATCAAACTCAACACCCAAAAACCAAATAATCCAGTCAAGAAATGGGCAGAAGACATGAACAGATACTTCTCTAAAGAAGACATGTAAATGGCTAGCAGACACACGAAAAGATGGTCAATATCACTAGCCATCAGGGAAATACAAATCAAAACCACAATGAGATACCACCTTACACCAGTTAGAATGGCAAAAATTAACAAGACAGGAAACAACAAATGTTGGTGAGGATGTGGAGAAAGGGGAATCCTCTTACACTGTTGGTGGGGTTGCAAGCTGATACAGCCACTCTGGAAAATAGAATGGAGGTTCCTCAAGATGTTAAAAATAGAGCTACCCTATGACTCAGCAATTGTACTACTAGGTATTTATCCCAAAGATATAGACGTAGTGCAAAGAAGGGGCACATGCACCCCAATGTTCAGAGTAGCAATGTCCACAATAGCCAAACTGTGGAAGGAGCTGAGATGTCCTTCAACAGATGAATGGATAAAAAACATGTGGTTCATATTTACAATGGAATATTACTCAGCCATCAGAAAGGATGAATACCTACCATTTGCATCGACATGGATGGAACTGGAGGGGATTATGCTAAGTGAAATAGGACAAGCAGAGAAAGACAATTATGATGATGGTTTCATTCATGTGTGGAACATAAGGAAAAGCACAGAGGACCACAGGGGAAGAAAGGGAAATCTGAGTGAGAAGAAATCAGAGAGGGACAAAAAGCATGAGAGACTCTGAACTCTGGGAACCAAACTGAGGGTTACAGAAGGGAGTGGGGTGGAGGGTTGGGATAACTGAGTGATGGGTCTTAAGGAGGCCATGTGTTGTGATGAGCACTGGGTGCTATATACAACTAATGAATCATTGAACCCTATATAAAAAAATAATGATGTACTCTATATTGGCTAACTGAACATAAAAGAAAAAAAGCTTACTGGAGCATAAACTCACAAGCATAAATCTCAATAGGTTTTTCAGATCTGAGATAAGGAAACTTGAACTGTGATTGGTGAATTTCTAAATGCCTAGTGTAGAAAAGTCCAAGAGATAAAAATTCTATGGGGGCTCAGTCATTAGGGGCCCCACACTTTTGTGAATTTTACATGGAGGAATTAAACCAGCTTCTCACGGGAATATCAAAGAAAAATCCCCTTGTGCTTCCGGCAGAGGGAGGGGAAATGGAACTATTTGAAATATGCCAGAACATTGTGTTCTTTTTTACAATGTTTACCCACAAGAGAAACTATTTAATAAGAGTCAAACCTCCTGGGATTTTATCAGAGCCTAATAGAACAAAGTGAAGAGAATTACTCAACTTTAGCCAATTCTATTCATCCTTTTCCATTTAAGGATGTGGTTACTGTGAAGTAAATACGAAGTTCACAGTCCATAGGCACAGGATCCCTAAAAGACAGGCCTACTCATAGGACTATAGAATGTTTTCCTTTCCCCAGTACTTCACCACTATATTACTAAAGATCTAATTATAGCAGTTTTGTTTACCCATAATATCATGTCCACCTGTCATGAAATAATACAAGACATAATAAAAGACAAAAACACAGTTTGAAGGGACAGAGCAAGCATCAGAGCCAGACTCATCTATGGAAGGAATTACAGAATTATCAGAGCAGAAATAGAAAACAACTGTGATTAAGATGCTAAGGGCACTAATAGATAAACTAGACAGCATGCAAGAACAGACAATGTTGGCAGAGAGAAGGAAAATCAAAGAAAAAGCAGAAAAAAAAAGAAAAAGAAAAAAAAAAGCTAGAGATTAAGAAGACTGTCATAAAAATGAGGAATACCTCTGATAAGATTATTGGTATAATGTACATAGCTAAAGAAGGACTCTGAACTTAAGGATATCTCAATAGAAACCCCCTATAGTGGAAAGCAAGGAGAAAGAGAGAGAAAGAAAGAGAGGGAGAGAGAAAGAAATATCCAATATCCAAGAACCATGGGACAACTACAAAAGATGTAACATACATATAATGAGGATTTCAGGAGGAGAGAAATAAAGGAACAGAAGAAACATCTGAAGCAATAATGGGTGAGAACTGTTTGTTAAAATAATAGTAACAATATATTAACATTATGTATGCTTATATATAAGTGAAAATTAATGACAATAATGATACAGGGACAAGAAAGGGGAATTAGGACTATTCAGTTATTGTAAGGCACTCACACTACCTGTGAAGTAGTATATAGTATAGTGTTATATGAAAGCAGACTTAGATTACCTGTAGATGTATATTTACATATATTTACAGAAGGAAATGTATATTGCAAACTCTTGTACAACCAATAAAAAAATAAAAAAAAAAAAAGAAAAGAAACATAACTCACATGTTTAGAGAGAAATAGAATCACATAAAATTCTCAAGTAAAACTACAAAAAAGGCAGAAAAGGAGTGGAACATATAATAAGAACTAAGAATAAGGGAAATAAATAAAATAGTAATTAATATGATTGATATAATGCAACGATATCAATAATCACTTCGAATGTTAGTGGTCTAAATACACAAAGTAAGTGATAGAGATTGTCAGACTGGACCAAAAAACAAGATATAACTATAGGTTGTCTACAGGAAACCCATCTGGAATATAAAGACATAAATTAAACGTAAATGGGTAGAGGGGAATATACCATGCTGACACTAATCAAAAGAAAACAGGAGTAGCTATATTAATTTTAGACAGAGAAAACTTCATTACAGGGAAAGTTTTCATGATAATGAGGGGTATTACATAATGAATAAGGGGTCAATTCACTAAGAAGACATAATCCTTAATGTATATGCACCTAATAAGAGAGGATCAAAGTACATGACACAAAAGCTGATAGAATTTCAAGAAGAAAGGGATAAATCTTGTATTGTATTTGGACACTGTAACACACTTCTATCAGAATACAGGTAACTGGCAGAAAATCAGTAAGGACAGAGTTGATTTCAATGTCACTATCATTCAAATGGACATAATCAACATCCATAGACTACTTTATACAAAACCAGCAGAATATATATTCTTCCCAAGCTCACATGAAACATTCACCAAGGTAGATCATATACTGGGCCATAAAACACATCTTAACAAATTTAAAGAACTAGAACTTACATAATAATGTCTGCTCTCAGCCCACATTGGTATTAAATGAGATATCAATAACAGAAAGATAACTGGAAAGTTCCAAAAAAATACTTGGAGATTAAACAACACACTTCTGAATAACACCTGGGTCATAGGAGAACTATTAAGAGAAATTAAAAAATTTTTGAATTAAATAAAAATGAAAACACAACTTCTAAAATTTGTGGAATTCAGTGAAAGCAATGATTAGAGAGAAATTTGTATCATTGAATTCAAATATTAAAAAAGAAAGATCTAAAATCAGTCATCAAAGCTTCTACTTAGGATACTAGAAAAATAAGAGGAAACTAAGTCTAAAGTAAGGAGCAGAAAAGAAATACTAAAAAATAGAACAAAAATAAGTGAAGTTGGTAATTGTCTTTCTCTGATTGACTTATTTCACTTAGCATAATACCCTCTAGTTCCATCTACATCATTGCAAATGGCAAGATTTTGTTTTTTATGGCTGCATAGTATTCCATTGTATATATATACCACATTTTCTTAGATACTCAATCTCAGGAAACAAATTGAGGATTGTTGGGGGGTGGGGAAGGGTGGCTGGGTTATGGACATTGGGAAGGGTATGTGCTATGGTGAGTGTTGTGAATTGTGTAAGACTGATGATTCACAGACTTGTACCCCTGAAGCAAATAATACATTATATGTTCATAAAAAAAAAAAAATCAATGAAGTTGGAAACAGAAAATCAATAGAGAACATCAATAAAACCAAAAGCTGAGTCTTTGAAAAGATCAGTAAAATCAATAAACCTCTAAACGGACTAACTAAGGAAGAAAGAGAGAGGACACAAATGACTAATTATTAGAAATGAGACACAAATGACTATCAGAAATGAGATCACTACAGATACCCTACACTAAAAGGATAATAAAGGAATACTATGAACAACTCTATGCTTCCTAATTTGATAAGATAGATGAAATGGACCAATTCCTTCAAAGATATAATCTACCAGAATTTACACAAGAAGTAGACAATTTAAATAGGCCTATATCTATTAATGAAATTGAATCAGTAAGTAATAACTTTCCCAAATAGATAGCACAAAGTTTCACTGGTGAATTCTACCAAGCATTTAAAAAAGAAATAACAGCAATTCTCTGGAAGCTCTTGCAGAAGACATAAGTAGAAGGAATATTTCTTAACTCATCTGCAAAGTCAAAAATTACCCTAATACCAAAAACAAAGACATTAAAAGAAAATAATACTACAGACCAATAACTCTCATGAACATAGATATAAAAATTCAAAACAAATTATTAGCAAGTCTAATCAACAATGTATAAAAAGAATCATACACCAAGACCAAGTGAGTTTATCCCAAGTGAGTTTGAATGTTGAGCATGTTCAAAAATCAACTAATGCATTCTATCACATGAACACACTAAAGATAAAAAAATCACATGATCATATTAGTCAATGCAGAAAACAAAATTTTGACAAAACCTACGCCATTTCATGATAAAAGCTTTCAATAAACTAGGAATAGAGGGTTTTTCCTAACCTTGATAAAGAGTACCTACAAAAACTAATAGCTAACTCCAACTTCATGGTGAGAAACTTGAAGCTTCCTACTTAGAATGGGAATAAGGCAAGGACATCCCCTCCCACCACAGCTTTACAGCAGGGAAGTGGAGGTACTAGCTAATGCATAATTCAAAACTAAAATGAGAAATAAGAGGTATAGAATTTTGGAAGGTTATCCAAAAATACTTGAGACAAATGAAAATTGAAACACAATGTACCAAAATCTTTGGGACACAGCAGAAGTTGTTATAAAGTTTATAGTGGTTCAGGCTTACATCAAGAAACAAGAAAAATCTCAAAAAAATCTAATTTTACACATAAAGGAATTAACAAAAGAACAAATGAAGCTCAAATTTTGTAGGAAGAAGAAAATAAAGATTAAAGTGGAAATAAATGATAGAGATTAAATACACAACAGAAAAGATCAAGGAAATTAGAGCTGGTTCTTTGAACAGATAAATAAAATTGACGAATTTTTAGCTAGAGTAAGAAAAAAAGAGATAAGTAAATAAAACCAGAAATGGAAAAGAAGTTACAACTAGTATCAAAGAAATAGAATGGATGCTAAGTGACTACTATGAATAATTATATGCTCACAAATCGAATAATCTAGAAGAAATGGATAAATTCCTAGTAACATACAATCTTCCAAGATTGGGTCATGAAGTAATAGAAAATTTGAATAGAATTACTAATAAGGAGATTGAATCAATAATAAAAGAAAACTCCCCCAAACTCCCTGTAGCTTTCAGGGCCAGAGCTTCACTGGTGAATTCTACCAAGTATTCAAAGAAAATTTAATACCGATCCTTCTCTAAGTGTTCCAAAAATTGAAGGGGAGTGAATGCTTCCAGACTCTTTTTAGGCTAACATTCCCTTGATAAATAACACACATAGATTAAAAAAAAAAAAAATTCAGGCCAGTATCCATGATGAACATAGATGCAGAAATCCTCAACGAAATATTAGCAAACCAAATTCAACATTATGCTAAAAAAAGAGTACACTATGATCACGTAGAACTTAATCCAGGGATGCAAGTATGGTTCAATATCTGCAAATCAATCACATGATACAGCACATTAACAAGAGGAAGCATAAAAATCATCATCATAATAGATGCAGAAATACTGTTTCACAAATTTCAACATTTATAATAAAAACTCTGAAAAAGTGGGTAGACCTGGGATGTACCTTAACATAATTAAGACCATATATGACAAGCTCACAATTAACATACTCAAAGATGAAAAGCTAAAAGCTTTTCCTTTAAGACCAGGAAGAAGACAAGGATACCCATTCTTGTCCCTTTTGTTCAATATACTATTGGAAGTCCTAGACAGAGCAAATAAGCAGGAGAAAAGAAATAAAATGCATCCCAATTTGAAAGAAAAAATAAAATTCTCACTATTTGCCAACAACATGATTTTATATATAGGAAATTCTAAAGATCCCACCAAAAACAAAAAACAAAACAAAACAAAAAAAACCTGTTAGAATTAATAAAGAAATTCAGTAAAGTTGCAGAGTCCTAAGTCAATATACCAAGATCTATTATGTTTTTATATATCAGCAACAAACTATCAAAATAAGAAATTAAGAAAACAGTCCTATTTACAATTATATTAAAAAGAATAAAATACACAGGAATAAATTTAACCAGAGGTGAAAGACCTATACACTGAAAACTAGAAGACATGGATGAAAGTAATTGAAAAAGACACAAATAAATGGGAAGATATTCTGTACTCATGGATTGGAAGAATTAATATTAAAATGCGCGTGCTACCCAAAGCAATCTACAGAGTCAGTGTAATTCCTATCAAAATTCAAATGACACTTCTTACAGAAAAACAAACAATCCCAAAAGATCCTGAATGGCCAAAACATTCTTGAGAAAGAACAAAGCTGGAGGTATCACATTTTCTGATTTCAAACTGTATTACAAAGCAATAGTAATCAAAACAGTATGGCATTGGCATAAAAATAAACAATAGATCAAAGGAACAAAATAGCAGATAAATAAACCCATTCTATATGGTAAATTAAGATAAAAGAATATACAATAGGGAAAGGCAAATTGCTTCAATAAATACTACTGAGAAAACTGAATGCATGCAAAAGATGAAATTAGACCACCACCTTACAGCATACACAAAATTAACTCAACATGGATTAAAGACTTGAATGTAAGACATGAAATTATACAACTTCTAGAAGAAAACATAGGGGGTAAACTCCTTGACATCAGTCTGAGTGATAATTTTTTAGACCAGACTCCAAGTTCAAAGGCAACAAAAGCAAAAGTAAACAATTGGGATTACATCAAACTAAAGAGCTTTGCATAATGAAGGTCTTTATGCAAAAGAAAAGGCTACCCCTACTGAATAGGAGAAGATACTTGCAAATCATATATCCAGTGAGGGGATAATACCTAAAATATATATAGAATTCATACAACTCAATAACCGAAAATAATTCAAATAATTCAATTAAAAATGAGCAGATATGAATAGACATTTTATCCAAAAAGACATGCTGATTGCCAAAAGGCACATGAAAAGTTTGTGCATTATTATTAATCATCAGGGAAATTCAAATCAAAAGAACAAGAAAATATCTCATACTATCAGAAAGGCCATTATCAAAAAGGCATCAAATAAAAAATGTTGGTAAAGAGGCAGAGAAAAGGAAACCCTCATTCACTCTTGTTGGGAATTTGAACTGCTGCAGTCACTATGGAAAACATTATGGAGTTTTCTAAAAAAATAAATAAATAAATAAAAAGGAACTATCATTTGATCCAGTATTCCACTTATGAGTACTTATTTGAAGAAAACATAAATACTAATTCAAAGAGATATATTTACCTTTACGTTCATTACAGCATTAATTAAAACAGCCAAAATATGAAAACTACTTAAGTATGCATCACTGGGTGCGTGGATAATGATGTGGCATATATATACAATGCAACACAACTCAGCCATTAATAAAGGATGAAATCTTACCATTTGAGACAATATAGCTGGACCTTGAGGATATTGTGCTAGGTGAGATAAGTCAGATAAAGAGGAGCACTGGGTGTTATACGCAAGCAATGAATCATGGAACACTACGTCAAAAACTAATGATGTACTGTATGGTGACTAACATAAAACGATAAAAAAATAACAAGAAAAAAATAAAGTCATACACTAAGGAGAAAAAAAAGACAAATACTATTTGGCTTCACTTATATATGGAATCTTAGAAAAACAAACCAATGAACAAACAAAATAAAACAAAACTCAGATACAGAGAAAAGATTTGTGGTTGCCAGAGAGAGAGAGAGGGTGGGAGGTAGACAACATGGGTGAAAGGGATCAAGAGGTCCAATCTTCTACTTACACAATAAATAAGTCATGGGAATGTCATGTACAGCATGGTGACTGTAGTCAATAATATGGTAATGCATATTTGAAAATTGCTGAGAGTAGATTTTTAAAGTTCTTATCATGAAAAAATTACAACTTTGTATGGTGACAGATGATAACTAGTCTTATTGTGGTAATCATTCTACAATATACATAAAGATCACATCATTATGTTGTACATCTGAAACTAATATAATGACATATGTCAATTATATGTCAATAAAAAGATACATATGTCTTTGTATGTAAAATTCAGTTACATCAGAACACATCTCTGCCTGTCTTGGCCTCAAGTAAATCCTGTGACTCTTCTCTCTTTTCTTTCCGAGAGGGACTTATAGTCATTTACCAGTGTAAATTCCCACTGGGCAAAGGGTAGTATACAGAATTTCCAGGATATAAAATATTGACTCAAAATTGATGTTAATCTCTAGAGAATTGGAAAACCACTGTGTGTTCCACTGTATAGCTTGAGGACTTATAGTGTCAGGAGATAGATGGAATTAATAGTTTAATTGTGTGCTTAGTGGAACTACCGACCAGTCCTTCAGTTGTATTTCCAGCCCAAGCATGTAGATCCTTAATAACTGGCAGAAGAGCACAAGAATGACCTAACTAGTGTGACAAAGAACCTAGAAAAAGTTTTTGAAATAACTGTCACCCTTATCACCTTCTAAAATTGCAATAGTATATCCCTGGTGAAAATTAGAAGTAAGTACCAAAATTAAAGAATTAAAAGTGTAGATGTAGGGGCACTTGGGTGGCTTAGTGAGTTAAAGCCTCTGCCTTCGGCTCAGGTCATGATCTCAGGGTCCTGGGATGGAGCCCCACATTGGGCTCTCTGCTCAGCAGGGAGCTTGCTTCCCCCTCTCCCTCTGCCTGCCTCTCTGCCTACTTGTGATCTCTCTCTCTGTCAAATAAATAAATAAAATCTTTTAAAAAAAAAGTGTAGATGTAGTGATCCTTATCCCATTCTCATTTCTCTCCACGTTTGGCTCATGAATAAGCCAAATATGTCATAGAGAGCCACCATAGATGATCTCAAATGCAATCAGATGGTGGTGCCAATCACAGCTGCAGTTCCACATGTAGAAACTTTTGGAGCAAATAAATATGGTTCATAGTGTAGATTACCCAGATACTGGCCCAGAAAAATAAATGCTTTTATGTCTCACCACTATTATAGTAGATAATCATAAATAAAAATAGAGAAAATAGTCTTGCCCTAGCAGAGATCCTGCTCTCTGTTATAATGTAGACTAAAGAGATGTTGAGTTCCATAATATCTCACAGAATATCATGTCAATCCATTATACTGATAACATTTGAATAGGGCCTAGTGAAAAGAAAGTAGCAAGAACTCTACATGCATTAGGTGCCAGCCCCATAGGTAAGCTTTTGATTTGTCTAGTTATGTGGGCGTAAGTAGGACAGTCTACTTTCAAGTGTGAAATACACTGACCCCCCAGACACAAAGAAAGATATTTTGTGTCTGCCCCAGACACAAAGAAAGATATTTTGAAGATAACATATACCACATTTTGGAATGCTGTTGTTATTCATTTACTGGTTTATCTACAACACTCAGAAGTGACTTGGTTTCTGAGCAAGTAAAGACCCTTGTCGGATTCGACTATGTTTTAAACTGCTCATCCACATGGGCTTTATGACCTAGTACACCCAATAGTATTGGAAGTATTATAGATGGAACATTTTATGGAACTTCTAGAAAGCTGTTATATAAAGACAACAGCATAGACCTCTGAAGTTTCAGAATAAAGCCATGCATTTATTTAGCAATGACTATTCTTTATTTGAAATATAGCTCTGTCTTATTACTGGGAGTTTGTAGAGTGAACACCTGTTCATGGAATACCACAACTAGACAACTTGTATTGCAAATCATGAATTGTGTGATCTGATCCACCGAACCCTAAAATTGGATGTGCACAGTAGCATTTTATTGTAAAATGAAAATAGTATATATTAGACTTGGCCACATAGATCCAGGAAGGCACAAATAAACTGTATAAACAGATGGTTCAGACTCCCATGATACCTGCTCCTACTGCCTCACTGCCTTTCCCTAAACTACAGATATGACCTCATGGGGAGTTTCCCATGATTATTTAATGCGCTAAGAAAAAGTTTGATTCTGGTTTCCTGTTAGATCTCCAATATATACTAGTACTGGCCAGAAGTAGATGGCCACTGCTTATAACTACATTCAGTGACGGCTCTTGAAACAATAATAAAGGGAAATGTTTCTGATGTTTAACTTCCTACAGAAGGACAGAGGACCCAAAATAGGCCTCTACAATGATTTATGAGGAGTGGTTAATAAATTGGATGCTGAGTCCCTGACAGATTTGGAAAAAAAAATAAGATAGGAAAATTCTCCAAGGAGATCTGGAGAATAGGAATACAGATGGACATTTCAGAATTGGCATAGTGTGGAGACACGCATGTCCATCTAACTTTGCACTAGAAAAATAATCTTGTTTGGTGTAAGCTATCAATAATCTGGAAGACAAGATGATCCATCCTGTGGATGAGTGTGTTTTCCCATAGATCAATGGAACAAAGTAGAGATCCCAGGGGAAAAAAAACCCACACTTATATGGTCAATTAATCTATGTCAAAGGAGGCAAGAGTATATTATGGGGGAAAAGACAGTTTCTTCAACAAATGGTGCTTGGAAAGTTGGACAGCTTCATGTGAAAGAATGAAACTGGATGACTTTTTTACATCATACACAAAAATAAACTCAACATGGATTAAAGGCCTGTGAGATCTGAAACAATAAAACTCCTAAAAGAAAATGTAGGCAGTAATTTCTTTGACATGGCCATAGAAATATGTTTCTACATATGTCTCCTCAGGCAAGGGAAACAAAAGCAAAATTAAACTATTGGGACCACACCAAAATAAAAAGCTTTTGCACAGTGAAGGAAACCATCAACAAATTACAAGGCGACCTACTAAATGAGAGAAGATATTTGATATATCTGATAAGAGGTTAATATCTAAAATATATGAAGAACTTATACAACTCAACACCAGAAAAACAAATAACCCAATTAACAATGGGCAGAGAACCTAAATAGACATTTTTTTTAAAGAAGCCATACAATGGTCAATAGACACATGGAAAGATGCTCAACATCATTCATCATCAAATAAAAAAAGACAAGAAATAACAAGTGTTGTCAGGGATGTGGAGAAAACAGAACCCTCATGTACTCTTGGTGGGAATACAAATTGGTGCAGCCACTGTTGAAAACAGTAGCGAGGTTCTGGTAAAATTAAAAATAGAATTACCATATAATTCAGTTAATTCCATTACTGGGTATTAACCCAGAGAAAATGAAAACACTAATTAGAAAAGATATGTGCTTTCCTATGTTTATTGCAGCATTATTCACAATAGCCATGGTATGGAAGCAACACAAGTGTCTATCGATAAATGAATGGATTAAGAAAATATGGTATGGAGATATCTCCATACCATATATATATATATATATATATATATCTTCAATGGGATACTACTCAGATATAATAAACAATGAGATCTTGCCATTGGAACAACATGGAAGGATATAGAGGATACAATGCTAAGTGAAGTTAGAGAGGGAAAGACAAATACCCTATGATTTCACTTCTATGTGGAATTTTAGAAAGAAAACAAACAAATAAAGGAAAACAAAGAAGCAAACAAATAAAACCTTACTATGAAATACAGAGAACAAACTGTGGTTGCCAGAAGGAAGGTGGCTGGGGGAGATGGGTGAAATAGATAAAGATTAAAGTACACTTAACGTAATGAACACTGAGTAACATATAAAATTGTTGAATCATAGTGTACACCTGAAACTAATACAGTGCCGAATGTTAATTATAATTCAATGAAATAAAAAGATGCTTTTTCCGAAGTCATATTTCTTGACTAATGAGCTCATGAACCAAATGGCCATGGTAGAGACTGTGTATGTGATTGACAATATAGATTTCTCCTCAACAAAGTTGATCTGAGTATCTAATCAGCCAAAAGCAGAGGCTAATGATTCCTCAATATCAGATTATTCTATAGGAATTCAGACATCTACTTGGAAAAGGTTGGTTATTTTCAATCCCTTTCCTCATGGTTGAGTGGCACCTTGTACTCAATAAGAATACCTGAAGGACTTCTATCAATACCAACCTTCATGGATTTGGATAATACCTTATGTGTTATGTGTTACTATTTTATCTCACATATACCATGACTGATTAAGGAACAGACTTTAGAAGAAAATCAGTAAAGATATTATGCCAAGAGTATTCACTAGTGTTACCACATGCCCAGTGGCCCCAAAATAGTTGGCTTGATAGAATGAATCAGCTGAAGACTCAGGCATAATACCTGATGAGAAATAACTTCTGGTACTATATAACTTAAGCAGATGCACAGATATGTTATTTCTTCCTCATTTTAGTGAAGAAAAATAAGGCTCATAGAGGCAAAGTGCTTGTTACCCTGGTATATCCATTAAGCAGCATAACTGGAATATTAATCAGTATCTATAATTTTAAACCTATAGTCTTTAATTATGTGATATTTAAAACTTTCTTCAAATTTTATCAAATTTACCTATTAAACTTTGACTTTCATGACTACTTGAAAAAAAAACAACCCTGTTTTGTTTCCCCATCAAAATATTTATTCTGTAAGAAAATATTCATTGTCCATGTCTATGTCACAAATATTCTGTGAGAAGCCAGGGATACAGATATAAAATATGTAGTTCCTTAAATGTGTAGATTGCTTTGGGTAGCATAGACATTTTAATAATTGGTAATAATAAAAATAATAATAATAATAAAAAATAAAAATAAAAAAATGAATT
>JAPYYM010001611.1:0-13266 GCA_028534135.1 Potos flavus
GGGGCCGGGCTAGGTAATCTGCTCGGGTTCGCTCTTGTAGTTTTTGTTCCCTGAACGCTTTCCGTACAGCTTTGGAGGAGGGGAATGAAAATGGTGGCCTCCCAGTCTCCGGCCCATAGGAGCCGAGAGCTCGGGGCCCCACTCCTCAGTGCGCCCTCAGAGAAAAGCAGTCAATCCCTCCGTCTCCCTGGTCTCCGGCCGCGCTCCGAGCTCACCCGGCCTGCAACTCAGTGTTTCTGTCCCTGGCGCACAGCCGTTTGGAGTCTCCAAACCCAGCAGATTCCTGCCGCGAGCTACCGCGCCGCTCCTCCTGGAGGAGGAAGGAGGGGGTCTCCCTGGATCTTCCCCTTGTGGGGTCTATGCTCGAAGAGCAGCGGCCTGACTATGCTGGGATCACGGTTCAAGGTAAGCCCGAGCTGGTAGCTCACTGTTCAGCTCGGTCTCTGCCGTTGGCTTCCCTGTTCTGATACCTGGGAGCTCTGCCACCCTCAGACACCCCTGGTCTTTCTGTGACCCCACGGGTCCTGAAACCACGCTGTCCCCACGAGGGCTCCACCACCCGTTTAGCCTCTGGAGCGATGTCCCTCAGTGGAGCAGATTTCTAAAAGTTCCGATTTTGTGCTCCGCTGCTCTGCAGCTTGCCGGGAGCGGGCCCCTCCCCCTGCGGTCTATCTTCCCGTCGCTTTGGATTCACTTTTCTGCACGTCCTACCTTCTGGAAAGTGGTCGATTTTCTGTTCCTAGAGGTGCTGTTCGTCTTCTCTTCTATTTCCTGCTAAGTTTGTAGTTGTTTAGAGTGGTTTGATAACTATCTAGCTGAACTTCTGGGATCAGACACTATCTCCGCCTCTTACTCCTCCGCCATCTTGCTCCTCTCTCTTCTTTTTCTTTTTTATTTAAATTCAATTAGCCAATATATAATACATCATTAGTTTTTGGTGTGGTGTTAAATGATTAATTAGTTGCATATAACACCCAGTGCTCATCATGTCACATGCCCTCCTTAATGTCCATCACCCAGTTACCCCATCCCCCCACCCACCTCCCCTTCTGCAACCCTCAGTTTGTTTCCCAGAGTCAAGAATCTGTCATGGTTCGTCTCCCTCTCTGATTTCTTCCCAATCAGTTTTCCCTCCCTTTCCCTATGATCCTTTGCACTATTTCTTATATTCCATATGAGTGAAACCGTATGATAATTGTCTTTCTCTAGTTGACTTATTTCACTTAGCTTAATCTCCTCCAGTTCCTTCCATGTCTATGTAGATGGTAAGTATTCATCCTTTCTGATGACTGAGTAATAGCCCATTGTATATATGAACCACGTCTTCTTTAGCTATTCATCTGTTGAAGGGCATCTTGGCTCCTTCCACAGTTTGGCTAGTGTGGACATTGCTGCCATGAACATTGGGGTGCACGTGCCCCTTCTTTTCACTACATCTGTGTCTTTGGGGTAAATACCCAGTAGTGCAATTGCACAGGGTAGCTCTATTTTAACTTCCTGAGGAACCACCATACTGTTTTCCAGAGTGGCTGTACCAACTTGCATTCCTACCAACAATGTAAGAGGGTTCCCCTTTCTCCACATCCTTGCCAATATTTGTTATTCCCTGTCTCGTTAATTTTAGCCATTCTAACTGGTGTAAGGTGGTATCTCATTGTGGTTTTGATTTGTATTTCCCTGATGCCCAGTGATGTGGAACATTTTTTCATGTGTCTGTTGGCCATTTGTATGTCTTTTTTGGAGAAATGTTTGTTCATGTCGTCTGCCTATTTCTTGACTGGATTATTTGTTCTTTGGGTGTTGAGTTTGATAAGTTCTTTAATAAATACGTTATTCGCAAATATCTTCTCCCATTCCATAGGTTGTCTTTTAGTTTTGTTGACTGTCTCGCTTGCCATGCAGAAGCTTTTTGTCTTGATGAAGTCCCAATAGTTCATTTTTTCTTTTGCTTCCCTTGCATTTTAGAGATGTGTCTTATAAGAATTTGCTGTGGCTGAAGTTAAAGAGATTACGGCCTGTGTTCTCCTATAGGATTTTGATGGACTCCTCTCTCACATTTAGGTCTTTCATCCATTTTGAGTTTATCCTTGTGTATGGTATAAGAGAATGGTCCAGTCTCATTCTTCTGCATGTGGCTGTCCAATTTTCTCAGCACCATTTATTGAAGAGATTGTCTTTTTTCCATTGGACAGTCTTTCTTGCTTGGTAAAAGATTAGTTGACCATAGAGTTGAGGGTCCATTTCTGGGCTCTCTATTCTGTTCCATTGGTCTATGTGTCTGTTTTTGGCCAGTCTCATCCTATCTTGATGATCACAGCTTTGTAATATAGCTTGAAGTCAGGCATTGTGATGCCCCCAGCTTTGGTTTTCTTTTTCAACATTCCCCTGGTTATATGGGGTCTTTTCTGGTTACATACAAATTTTAGAATTGTTTTTCCAGCTCTGTGAAAAAAATGTCCATTGCATTTTGATAGAGATTACATTGAATATGTAGATTGTTCTGGGGAGCATAGACATTTTAACAATGTTTATTGTTTCAGTCCATGAGCATGGAATGTTTTTCCATCCTTTGTGTCTTCCTCAATTCTTTCATAGTTTTAGCTTTTCTTTAATTTGCCATTACAGGTCTCACAGGATCCCAGTGAGTTGCTGATGATCTATAACTTTGAAAAAATGTTGGGCCAGATCCTAGGAGACCTGAATTCATGTTTGCCTTTTCCCTTGATACCTTAGTGATCAAGAGTCAATTTCTGTGTCTCTGTGTCCAAGGCTCAGTTTCTTCATTTTTATAATTAAATGATTGAAATGTATGCTCCCTGAGGTTCTTCTGAGTACCAAAATTCTATGATTTTGCTAAGCACACTTATATTTTATGTGTCAATCCTGATGATGCATGTGAATACAGTTAAATGCTGGTGTTGTATATTATTCAGAACTGAAAGAAATACCTTTGGATTTGGCTTGGGCAAGTATAAATGAGGTACAATGAATGAAACCTTTAAAGCACTATACCAATTGTAGTTTTCTATTAATTTTCTATTGCTGTGTAACAAATTATCACAAATCGTGTGGCTTGGAATAAGATATTATCTCATGATTTCTATGGTGTAGGAGTCTTAACATGGTTTAGCTGGGTGTTCTGCTTAGGGTCTTATCACAAGGCTGCAGTCGAGGGGTACATTCATTTCTGGGGCTTGGTCTTTCAAGTTCAGGTTGTTGGCAGAATCCATTTCCTCATGGTTGTAGAATGGAGGGCCCCATTTTCTGGCTGGCTCTCAGCTAAGAGCAAGAAGCTCTCTGCTCCTAGAGGTTGCTTGCAATTTCTTGCTCTTTGGCTCTCTTATAAACCTTCTCAAAACCTGGAAGCTCAGTTCTTCAAGCCAACAAGAAATAGTCTCTCCCTGCTGTCTGCTAAGATGTAGTGTTAGATAACTGTATTGGATTAAATGATGTCCCCCCCCCCTCCAAATTCATATCCACCTAGAACCTCACATTGTGACCATATTAGAAATAGAGTCTTTGCAGATGTAATTAGTCAAATTAAGATGAGGTCATACTCATGAGGAGTAAAGTTGGCCCTAATCTAATGACTGGTGTCCTTATAAGAAAATAGAGGCACAGAGATACACAGAAGGAAAATGGTCATATGATAATGAGCCAGAGATTGGATTTAGGGTGCTACAGGACAAGAAATGCTAAGGATTGCTGACAACTACCAGAAGCTGGAAGAGGCAAGGAAATATTCCTCTTCTAGAGATTTTAGAGAAGGTGTGGACCTACAGACCACTTGATTATAGAATTCTAGTGTCCCCAACTATGAGAGAATAAATTCCCGTTGTTCTAAGCCACCAAATTTGTGGGACTTTGTTATGGCAGCCCTAGAAAATTAACAATAACATAATGTAGTCATAGGAATAACAGTATTCCATTACTTTAGCTATATAACAGTCAAATCAAAGCAGTGACATCCTAATGTCTTTAACATTTTCTGTTAGAAGCAAGTCGCAGATTCCTCCCACACTGAAGGGGAAA
Organism: Potos flavus; assembly: GCA_028534135.1. Lineage (NCBI taxonomy): Eukaryota > Metazoa > Chordata > Mammalia > Carnivora > Procyonidae > Potos > Potos flavus. The sequence continues at coordinate 4,033 of JAPYYM010001611.1, forward strand.
GGATTATACAAGGCATTGATTAATTGGGGTCACCTTAGGAAGTATCTGCCACATCAACACAAGGTTACACTTTTTGTTTTGTGAGATTGGGCCTATTATGTAGAAATTGAATTAGTAGCTCTATCTAACTCTCTTTTACCATTTCTAATTATTTCAAAATTATCTGCAGACATATTTTATTAAAAAGTTTCAGTATGACTGATATTTTTTTAAAATGATGGCTCTTTTTTTTTGAAGTTCATCACTCTTGACATTTTCTGTGTGCTTAATTATCTCTTTAAATTGGATTTGTTGATACTTTGGCTATAGGTTTGCTCTGAAGATGAAATTTAGTCGGTCATTTGAAAGCACAAAAAAGAGAAAGAGAAGTTTATTAGCTAAACTTTGGCCTCTTAAAAACATCATTAGCACTCTAAGAGATACTGGTCAATAGTTCAGTATTCCATTGAGCACCTACCATATACTCGGTATTGTACAAGATTATTAAGTATACTTTAGTACATCTTCACTATTTCAAATGATAAAATGTGATCAAAGGCAAGCTGAGACTCCTCAGCCAGAAAAAGTCATTGCTGTCAGATTATCTAGGATATACTTACACAAAACATTAGTAGATTGCATCATATTAGATTTCATAGAACTGCAGTTCAGGGTTATCAAGAACCAACAAAGAAAAGCAATGACTCTATTTGACTATAGGTACTCTTGTTTTCATACTAGTTCTTGAATTCAAACTTCTACCAATACTATGAAATACAGTCAGATTTGTGAACTAGTGTTTCAGACACATCTCTCATATTTTCCTATGGATTTCTTTTGGGGCTGTTAGACAGACATGTGTTTTTCTTTGGGTTCTGCCATAGAACTCCCTTATGGGATAGATTTCAATCTTTAGTCAGCCTTGGGGAAAAATAAATGTTTCCTTATATATGAACTTAGTGCATATCATGTTGCATAGCTATTCTGGGTGCGAAGTCCCTGTACATTATTCTCTGGGGTTCAAATTTCCCTTTCAGAGATAGGTTGTTTGAAAACCTATCACTATTGTCAAAGATAGAGGCTTATATACTTTCATACACATTGCTGTCAAAGTCAGGTCTCTAAACTATTCTTGATTCTATAAAGATCATAATTAAATTTCTCTCTTCTTGCCAAATTCCTATCTTTTACTCTGCATGAACAATCCTTTGGGGTATTGGTATTTAATACTGCCAGAAAAAGGTATTAAATGCTATAATTCCAGAAAGATTATTTGGATAATATCAGACATGGAAAAATAAAGTGCATTTCAGGTCCCTACTCTTAGAACTGCCATGTAATGTAATGAAGTGAAATTGCTTCATGTAAAGAAGTTCATATAGTTGGGTTACTGGCTCTGGATTTTGGCAAAATGAAGTGTTCTGTAGGTCCCTAATGAAACTAGATGATCGAAGGCAGCCATTCTCCTTTAAGTTTTCTGTAGTGGGTCTTTCAGTGAGAGAGGACAGAATCCTATAGATAAAAAATCACAATTTGACCTGAGTTCATATTTGAGCTCTGGCACTTTTTAGTTCTAAAATAGGGTAGTATGATATATCACAGGGCATTTGTGGTGATTAAAATGAATGTAAATGGCATAGCTTGAAGCCAAGTATGTAGGAAGTGCTCAATATATGTTAGTTAAAATGAATAAAAAAATAAAATTTCAACTCAACAATCTCTTCCAATTGTCTGTGAAGAAAACTTAGACTATGGGGAAATTTACAAATGATCTTAGGATTTTCTTTTGACGAAAATATTTTGGCACCACTTATTCTGGTGGAAGGAACAAAACATTCAGTGGCCACCTATTACATGTCAGATGATGTGTTAGAATTTTTGCATAGATGAGCTCATCAGATTCTTTAAAAAGACAAAAAACAAAGCAAGCAAACAAATCTATGAGTCTCATTTCAAAATAAGGAATTGAGCTCTAATAATAAGTTTCAGAGCTGTGATTTAAATTCATATCTGTTTGGCTCTCTAATCCAAGCTTTTTCTGCTCTACCATGCTGCCTCTCAAATGACAAAGCCCTCTGAAATTCACGTTATATGACTTCTGTATGTCATGAAGAGAGAAAAATAAAAATGGAAATTGATCAAGACTTTTACCATATAAAAAACTTGACATTTACTAAGGGAAGGCATAAATTATTTCAAATGGTGAACAAGCCTACAGACTTTTTGGGAGGCTTTTACATGTGATTAGGCATACACAATCAGACATATTTTCAGACTTGCTTATGTAGATATTTCTCTTTTACTCCCACCCACACATACATGCAGTCACAGTTGCCTGTACCAGTTTGTGTCTGCTGACAATCTTCAGCTCAGTTAGATGGGAGGGGACTGGTTGGGAATAGTGGCTGGGAAATAACTGCATTTGCATTTTGAAAAGATCATGCTGACTGAAGAGCATAGATTAGATTAGAGAAGGCTAGATGAATGCAGGGAGAGCAGTTAGGAGGCTACTGCAGTACTTTAGGTGGAAGATGGTGATCTTAAGAATAAACTAGTACTAATCAAGAGGGTGAAAAGTCAGTGGATTTGAGATGGAAGTGAAATCAGTAGGACTTTGTGATGGACTGGATATAAGTGGTAAGGTGAGGAAGTTTTAGATAGAACTCTTTGTTCTGTCAGGTTCATTGAGATGGGGAAACAGAAGTAGAATCACATTTTAGGGGAAAAATCAATACCTTGATTCTTATATATGTTGAATTTGAATGAACCAAATTTAGATATGTTTAGTTTTAGACTTCCAAATGAAGATTTAGGATGGGAAGTTGAAAATAAAGATCTCAAACTCAGAAAATAGTCCTGGACTAGAGATATAAATATAAAGGGTGATCATAGTGTATATGGTGATTAAAGCTGTGGACCTGGATGTGATATTCTCAGTAAAGCATAACGGGTAAGACAGAAAGTTTGTCTACTACTCAGGCTTTTGGAAGTCTAATGTTTGATAGCTGGGTGGATGAGGATGGGCTTCCAAAGTAAATACAAGTGTGACTAGAGATAGGAGAGCAAACCCAAGTAGCTGTGGGAAGAAAGTATTTCAAAAGAAGAGGTGATTAACACATATGTAATAAATGAGGACTGAAACATGTCCATAGATTTGTAACATGGAATGAATTAGTGACCTTAATAAGATGTCTTTTGGTAAGGTGATGAAGGTAAAAACTGAATTATTGAGGTTGAGGAATGAGCAGGAGGTGAGAAATCAGAATAGTGTGGAGGAAAAATAAAGCCTCTTGAAGACTTGGTTAGGGGACAGCTGGATGGCTCAGTGGGTTAAGTGTCCAACTCTTGGTTTCAGCTCAGGTCATGATCTCAGGGTCATAAGATCAAGCCCCACATTGGGCTCTATGCTCAGCATGGAGTCTACTTGAGATTCTCTCCCCCTGTCCCCCTCTATACCTCTTCTTGCTCACATTTGAGCAGATGTGCATGTTCTTTCTCTCTCTCTCAAATAAATAAAACCTTAAAAAAAAAAAAAGTAGTTTGGTTAGGTTTTTACAACCTGTTTAAAGCAATTGGGCTTTTTTCTTCTTCCTTCCTATTTAGGAAAAGCAAAACATTACTATTTCTTTTTTTTTTTTTTTTTTTTTTTTAAACATTACTATTTCTTAGGGCAATTTTTTTTCTTGCACCTGAACCAAACAGAAAAAAAGAAAACAACAAAGAAAGAGAACTAAATTGAAGCCAAATCTTTACATTTTGTTTAAGTCTCTGTATTCTTTTCTATGTTAGAAAAGCCAATTATGTCTCCTGCTCCTAAAGTGGTGGCCTTATGAAGAAGGGATCCTATAGTGCCCAGGGCCTGATGCTTCAGGGAGTACCTCCAGTGTGAGGTGAGTGTGCTTTGTTGTTGTATTCCAGCTATTCTGTCCTCCAGGCCAGTCATCTGCAGAGGCTCTCCTTCCCTGCCATGGACAGTGTTTGTCCCTGGCCTGAATCTAGTGAGTTTTAAGTAGGTGTGCTTTTGTCTGCTTGTGAAATGAGATCTGCCACTACCTCCACTGGAACTGAAGTTCTGCAAAACTCTCTGGTCAGGAGATGTGGTGTGGGCAGGGGTTTGTGCTGGTCTTCTGGGGGAGTGGCCCTCTGGTTGGGCCTGAGGCAAGTGTAGCTGAGAAAGGCAGTTCCACTGGCATGCAGGGGGTGGGGCTTAGTGTAAGCCAATTAGACTGCTTCCCACAGGTGGCTCAGTGTTTATGCAGAGGGGTGGGGGATGGAAATGACAGTGGCCCCTTGCTTTATTCTAAGAGAGGTGTCTCTGTGAAAGCTGCCTCTCAGGGACAAGCTCCAAGAAGAGCAAATAATTTCCCCACTGTGTGCTCCAGGTGCTCTTCAGATCACTGCTTCTATGCTATATGCCCCTGGGTTGTTTCCCTGCCTTCTCTCCAAGAGAGAGACACAATACCCTGAGGACTCTATCCCAGCTGAGCCCACTGATCTTTAAAACTCCTGGCTGTAAGCCCTGCTGGTTGCAAAAACTCATGAAATTCAGCCCCTCTCATTTTCCAAGCCAGTGGCTAAGGGGAAACATTCTCCTTGTGAGGCCTTCTGTGTGCTTCTCTATCTCTATCTCTATCTCTGTCTCTGTCTCTGTCTCTGTCTCTCTATCTCTATCTCTATCTCTATCTCTATCTCTATCTCTATCTCTATCTTTCCCTTCTTTGTGCATGGCTCCCTTCCTTCCACAGCAGAGCAGCCAGGATCCATTTCTCCCCTAAAAGATGTCTCTGTACTTCCTATCTTCTTTTATGTGGCCTCCTCTCTCCCTTTAGTTGTGGGGTTTGTTCTGTCAGTCTTCAGATCGATTTCTAGGGCATTTAAGATTATTTGATAGTTATCTAGTTGTATTCGTGGGACAAGGTACACGTAAGATCCTCCAACTCTACTGCTATCTTCCTGTCTCCACTATAATTTTTTAATTAAAAAATTATTTAAATGGATATACAATACTTGGTTTTGCCATGCAGTTCTATGAATTTAAATGTGTATAGATTCTGTAACTACCACTCTAATCAGCATGCAGAACCATTTCATCACCCTAGGAATCTTCATGCTATTTGCACCCTTTCCTCACATAACCTTTGGCAACCACTAATCTGTTCTCTGTCTCTGCAATTTTATCTTTTTGAGAATGCCATATAAATGGAGTCACAGAATGCGTAACTTTTTGAAGCTGACTTCTTTTACCTGAGAGTAGGTGCCTTTGAAATTTATTGACATTGTTGCATATATCAATAATTCATTACATTTTATTTCTGAGTAATATTCCATTATATAAATGTACCACAATGCATTTATCCATCTATCTGTTCATGGACAATTACTTCCAATTGTTGGCAGTTATGACTAGAGCTAAAATAAACATTCATGTATAGGTTTCTTATAAACATAAGTTTCCTTTCTTTATAGTAATAACCAGGAGTAGGATTACTAGGCCATATTTTATTTAACTTTATAAGACACTGCCGAACTGTTTACCAGGCAGCTGTACCATTTTGTATCTTGGTTTTAAAACGAAAATGAGATACACACCTATTAGAATGGCTAAAATTTTAAATGCTGACAATTTCAAATACTGGTGAAGATGTGGAGAAACTGGAACTCTAATGCATTGCTGATGGGAATGCAAAATGGTACAGGTGGGTGATAAAAGGTGGGGGTCATAATCTTTGGTACTCCAATCACAGAAGTGGCATTCCATCACTGCCATATTGTTTGTTAGAATCAAGTTACTAAGTCTAGCCCACATTCAAGGAGAGGGAATTACAGAAAGATACGAATATCATGGAGGGATCACCCTTGGAGTCATGTAAAAAGGCTGCCTAAAACAATAAAGAAGATGAGAAGAAAGAATAACATTTACAGGGAAGAATATTATATTTACACAGATATTTACCCTTTCTACTGTTCTTCCTTTGTTTCTGACATTCCAATTTCCTTCTGTTATCATTTTCTTTTTGCCAAAAAAAAAAAAGAAATCCTTCGTTATTTCAGTGCAGATCTCCTGAAAACGTATTCTCTTAGTTTTCCTTTTTCTAATAAAGTCTTTATTTCACATTCATTCCTAAAGGATATTTTCATTGTGTATACTGTGCTGGGCTGACAATTATTTTCTTTCAGCTCTTTGAAAATGTTGTTTAGGGTGCCTGGGTGGCTCAGTTGGTTGAGCGACTGCCTTCAGCTCAGGTCATGATCCTGGAATCCCAGGATTGAGTCCAACATCAGGCTCCCTGCTCAGGAGGGGTTCTGCTTCTCCCCTCTGACCTTCCTCCTCTCATGCTCGCCTTCTCTCATTCTCTCTCTCTCTCTCAAATAAATAAATAAAATCTTAAAAAGAAAATGTTGTTTAACTTGCTTCTGGCCTCCATGTTTTCTTTTTTCTTTTTCTTTTTTCCATTTTTTTAGATTATGTTCTATTAGCCAACATATAGTACATCATTAGTTTTTGATGTAGTGTTCAATGACTCATTAGTCGCACCCAGTGCTCATCATGTCACATGCCCTCCTTAATGTCCATCACCCTGTTACCACATCTCTCCACCACCAATCCCCTTCTGTAACCCTCAGTTTGGTTCCCGGAGTCCAGAGTCTCTCATGGTTTGTCTCCCTCTCTGATTTCTTCCCACAGTTTTCCCTCCCTTCCGCTATGGTCCTCCACACTATTCCTTATATTCCACATATGAGTGAAACCATACAATACTTGTCTTTCTCTGCTTGACTTATTTCACTTAGCATAATCCCCTCCAGTTCCATCCATCTCGATGTAAATGGTGGGTATTCATCCTTTCTGATGGCTGAGTATTAGTCCATTGTATATATGAACCACATAATTTTGTTTATTTATTTTAGGGAGAGAGAGACAGAGACATAGACAGTGAGCAGGGGAGGAGCAGAGGGAGAGGGACAAGCACACTCCATGCTGAGGACAGAGCCCAACGTGGGGCTTGATCCCATGACCCTGAGATCATGACCTGAGCTAAAACCAATAGTTGGACACTCAACTGACTGAGCCACCCAGGCATACCTACCCCTGGCCTCCATGTTTTCTGATGAATTTGAATTATTCTCCATGAATAATGTGTCAGTTACTCTGATTACTTTCAAAAATTTTGTTTTAATTTTCAGCAGTTTATTCTGTTTCTTGGATTTTTTGAGTTTCTCCTGTTTGAGATTCGCTGGTATTCTTGAATCTGTAGGTTTATGTATTTCACCATATTTTAGAAGTTTTCAGTCATTATGTCTTCAAAGTTTTTTGAGCACTGGATTCTTTCTCTTCTTCTGGAATTCCAATGACTAAAATATTAGATCTTTTGATAGTATAAGTCCTCGAGGGTCTGTTACTTTTTTTCCAGGTTTTTTTTTTTTTTTCCACTTAGGAAAATACCTATAGATCTGTCTTCCAAGTTTACTTATTTTTTTCATCATCTCCAATCTGCTATTGAGCCTTCACAATAAATTTTAAATATTGGTTATTGGTTTTTACAGTTCTAAAATTTCTATCTAGTTCTTCTTTATAACTTCTGTTCTTGCTGAGATTTTACATTTTTCATTTTTTTTTTCTTTTTTTCTAGGAACATTTTTATAATAGCTGATATAAAGCCTTTGTCCAATAATTCCAATACCTGTGTTGTTTCAGTGTTGACATCTGTTGATTGTCTTTGCCATGCAAATTCAAGTATTACCAGTTCTTTATATGCCAAATTATTTTAGATTATATTCTAGATATTTTGAATATAACATTATGAGACTCTTGGTCTTGTTTAAATCCTATGGAGAATGTTGATATTTTTTGTTTTAACAGGCAAAAGACCCAAGTAGTGTAGGTCACAAGTTCTGACCAATCTTCTGTGGGTTGTGGTTTCAACATCAGCTTTATTTTCAAAGCTTTGCCATTCTATTCTGATATGTCCCATATACACACTTCATTCAATGGCTAGTCCAGGACTTATTTCTTAGTTCAGTTCTTATAGACTTAGTTATGTTGTTTAAGATCTGATCCATTCATGTACAATTTGGGGGTGAGTCCAAGAGTTTATAATTTTATGGTGTTACTTTCTCAAGCTCCTTCCTGACCCCAGAACTTTCCAGTTTCCTGATATTTCCATTGCTGGTTTTCTGGCTAGAAAGCTGGAACTTTATTTAACCAACTTTGTTTCCCACTTCTCATTACTCCATCTGCAGCTGAGGTCCATTGGTGGTCAGGGAGATAGAGAAAAGAGTGATGGGATTTTGCCCACCTCTCTGGTTTTGACTTTCCTTACCCCCGAGCTCTAAAATACATTCCCTATCATGACAAACTTTAAAAAAAATTTTTTTTGGAATGAGTTTGAAAGGGGAAGTCATTTTGCTAAAAGCTTGCACTTTTCTCATTTGAATCGAAATATGTACTCTTTTTTTTAAGATGAAAATTAAAAAAGATTTTATTTTTTTTATTTAATTTTATTTTTTCAGTGTTCCAAGATTCATTATTTATGCACCACACCCAGTGCTCCATGCAATACATGCTCTCCTTAATATCACCACCAGGCTCACCCATCCACCCACACTCCTCCCTTCCAAAACCCACAGTTTGTTTCTCAGAGTCCACAATCTCTCATGGTTTGTCTCCCCTTCTGATTTCCCCCAATTCAATTTTCCTTTCCTTCTCCTAATGTCCTCCATGTTATTCCTTATGCTCCACAAGTAAGTGAAACCATATGATAATTGACTTTCTCTGCTTGACTTATTTCACTCAGCATAATCTCCTCCAGTCCCGTCCATGTTGATATAAAAGTTGGGTAATTATCCTTTCTGATGGAGGTGTAATATTCCATTGTGTATATGAACCATATCTTCTTTATCCATTTGTCTGTTGAAGGGAATCTTGGCTCTTTCCACAGTTTGGTGATTGTGGCCATTGCTGCTATGAACATTGGGGTACATATTGCCTTTCTTTTCACTGCATCTGTATCTTTGGGGTAAATACCCAGTAGTGCAATTGCAGGGTCATAGGGTAGCTCTATTTTTAATTTCTTAAGGAATCTCCACACTATTTTCCAACTTGCATTCCCACCAACAGTGTAAGAGGGTTCCCCTTTCTCCACATCCTCTCCAACACTTGCTGTTTCTTGTCTTGTTGATTTTGGCCATTCTAACTGGTGTAAGGTGGTATCTCAATGTGGTTTTGATTTGAATTTCCCTGATGGCTAATGATGATGA
>JAPYYM010001612.1:0-13265 GCA_028534135.1 Potos flavus
CTGTGTGGATACCTCCTCTAACAAGATCATAATCATGGTTTCTAGCGTTGTTCTGCTGATGACACCTTTCTGCCTGGTTCTCCTGTCCTACATCCAGATCATCTCCACCATCCTAAAGATCCAGTCCACGGAGGGAAGAAAGAAAGCCTTCCACACCTGTGCCTCTCACCTCACAGTGGTTGTCCTGTGCTATGGCATGACCATTTTCACTTACATCCGGCCTCACTCCAGCCCCTCTGTTCTTCAGGAGAAGTTAATTTCTGTCTTCTATGCCATTTTAATGCCCATGCTGAACCCCATGATTTATAGTGTAAGGAATAAGGAAGTAAAGGGGGCCTGGCAGAAACTACTAGGGCAATTAACTGGAATAACTTCAAAACTGGCAACTTGATGAATCCTGAGCATCACATAGAGAAAGGAGCTTTGCCTGTGTTTTCTCCCACTTGACTCAGATATGGCAGTCATCATCTGCATTGCCCTGGCAACCAGGAAGGAGATGACGATACATGTACTAGTGATGCTGGGTAGGAGGCTGGAGGTTGGGTTGGGGTGTGGGGTGTGGGTGTATTTTTATGTCACAGCAGCATGTTCCGTGGAGTTGAGCACAGCTTAATTGGACTTCCCACCCTTACTCAATCTCCATTCATATGGTCTGAGAGTACAGTTTGCTGTTCTGATTAGTTACATTGTTTGTAATTGTGGACCTATTCATGGATGTTACTTTGGACCACTGGTTCTTACTCATGCAAATTTTGTATGATGTTACTGTGTTTCCATTGGGGGAAAAAGCATTTTCACGTTTTAGACTCAAAATACTGCATAGCATATGTATCCACATCCAGTAACTGTGTGAGTAAGTCCTTGTTCTGAGGAGAGAGATGCTATCAAGGCTGCTAAGGTGTCCTTGTGCTGGACCTGCTCCCGGTGCACATAGCATCTTGTCTGAGTGCAGGAGGTACCTCAGGAGAGGAGCATCAACTGAAGGTCTTGTTTTATAGTGATAGGAATATAACTAAAAGTGTTTGTACAAGGCAAAGCCATGGGAAAGCCACATCTGGGGCACTACAAACAGTTTGAGAGGAATTTATTGCATATATAAGGGGTACCACTTAAATGTTAAAACTATCCCATTTCTGAAATAAGTATTAACTCTTTTCCTAGACTTTAAATGCAGAATAACACATAAATTTTGACATAATGTATAAAATATATAAGATGTAGTTAATCTTAGAAAGTACAGATTCCTCAGCCAAAGCCAAGGAAAGATAAGACAATTTTATATGCATTTGGTGAATCAGGGTAGCTATGCATTGTCTCCTTCTAGTCTCCATACTGAACACCTTTCCATCTCTCCTCCCATGTACAACAGGACCCTAGTTGGTCCTTGTACCCTAGTGAGGTGGTATAGTCAGAGAGAGTAAGCCTTTGGGGGTGATTGCCGAAGTCTTCCTGTATGAAAGGACCAGAAAAGGTCTAGCTGGAGACCAGAAAAGTGGTATAAGTTATTGAAATGACAACCCAAAAGACGACAGCCAGTGAAAAATACAGAGCTGGATGAGAGCACACGAGTTCAAAAATTCCCTGAAGCCATAATTGCAAGGCAGAGAAGAAGAGGAAGTAGTGAGGATGAAACAGGCAGGTAAAGAGGGTCAGAACACAGAGGGCACTGAATGCCAAATTATATTTTAACTTTACTTAATTATCAGTGTGTAGCTGGCAAGGATTTTTAAGCAGGGATATGACTTGACAAAATTTACATTTTAGAATTATTATTCTTGCCAATAATTGAGAGGAAGATGAGGTTAGAGGACAGGAGACCAGCTGGCTGACTGCTCCAGTGACACTATCGAGACATTAGAGAAATCTGAATGAAAGAGAAAAGTCAAACCAAGCCACATGATTTAAAAGAGATTTCAGAGGGACATTGTACTTCTGCTGGATTGCAGTTCCTATATGGACTGCATACCTCCTCTAAAGCATCATTATCCTGGGATAAATATTATGTAAATCATGGAGTAAAGTGTAAATTTTACCACCGCGAATAACTGTATATAAAATGGTAGGAGAAAGAGATGAAAGAAGCAGAAAATCAGTCAAAAATCAAATGTACCCATGACACACAAAGGAGGAAAGTGTGAAGATGCTGTATGCTCATTTCTGCATTGGGTTGACATGTTTGGACTTTCCTTCATTGTTCACTGCAGGATCCCTTTGCCTTCCCCTGGCCTCCATGCCTTTGCAGTTGTCCCTTCTTCCCCCTCTCCAAGGTCAGCAGTCCAGGTGACCTCTCTGGACCTGCTCCTCTGCTTCCATGCTCACTGATTGTTTCTCAGCTCAACTGAGTCAACTCAAAAGCAAATGTCATTTCTGTTTCTGTGTTCTTCATGTCCGGAATGTTTACTTAATTCCTCCATGCAGCATTCAATCTTTATGGAAATTCTCATGCACTTATGACCCTGTCCATCTCCTCTCCTAGATCTTTAAACTGATTTGTGAAGGTTATTTTAAACCCCTGTGTGATTGTTCCTGTAACGAAGTACATTTGATTCTGGTTCTGTTAATTCCTTTGTTCAACGACACTGACATTTTTTTGCCTTTTCCTCTGACCTTTAGTTTTGACTGGCAACTGAGCATTTTGAATGTAGGATAATAAACTGAGATAAGTAGCATTATGCCTTGAAATGGGCACATCTCTTCTGTCTGTGCTGTGGTCTTGCTTGGTGAGGAGAGTGTGGGAATCAGTGCACTCATGGGTTGAGCAGGGCTTGAGTTTTGTTTTGCTGTGATCATCCCCCTCTGCCTACAAATTAAGTTTCCGTATCAGGACTTGTGCTTAGTGTGGGGTGTCCAGGCGTTGGAGGGCTTTTCCCAGTGTCACTGAACCACCCTGAGTCGTAGGCTCTGCTGTGAGGCTGCATGTGGAGAGAGCGTCTGAGCGCAGGATGCCCCTGCCCCCTGGTCCACAGCTGGGACTTGTTCCTCAATCCTGCTGGCCTGGGGACCGAGGGTGGGGCTTCATGCCTTTGTGCTGGCTCTTTCTCAGTCTCAGGCACATCCTTTGCCCCTGTGTCTCAGGGTTGGGGTCTTCTTAGTGCTCTTTCCACCTCTGCAACCTGAGGAGATGGCTCATTGTCTGAACAGAGACAATGAACAAGGACCCTTGAGAAAAAATGTTTTGTTTTGCTTTCTGTTCTCTTCCCTTGGTAATGAGTCTCCGTCTGTCTCTGAGGGAAGCAGTTTGCTGCCCTTCCCCCCGTGGCTCAGGCTTTTGTTCCAGGGGGCAGGCAGAGCCTGTGCCCAGAGTGTGCCTTCTCCTGCTGCACAGCTGTGGTGCCTTCACCAAACCCACACCATGCAGGAGGCTTTCTCTGCTTCTCCACTTTTCCCTGGACATCCTTGCAGAGCTGTCCCAAGTGTGTGGAGAAAATCTTGAGGACTGGTGGGCGCTCCTCTTCTTGCTGTGGCTCTCAGCCATTCTATGCTTCTAGTAGCCCACCCTCAACCTTTAGCCATTTGGTAAGGCGATTCTCATGGACTTGTTTGCTGGCCTTGTTTACCTCCCAGGCTCTGGCCCAGGTGAGTAAGACCTCACATCCTCTCTCTCCATGGATGTGCCTGTTTCCTGAGGTTTCATGCTTTGGGGTGCCCTGTAATCTCAGCTTTCTGACGATTCTGAGAATAGCTATGATTTTGTGGTTTAACCTTTCTTGTTTTAGGAGGGAACCAGTGTTCTTTCCAGGTTTTTACAGCCTAAGTGGAAGCTAGAACAAACTCAAATACTTTATGTCTTTTCCTTTAAAGGAGACTGTGTTCTTTAGAGCAGTTTTAGATTCATAGCACAATTGAGCAGGAAGTACAGAGAGTTCCCTGTCCCCCTCCCCGCTTTGCCCCTAGAAACATCGTGTACCAGAGCGGTACATTTTCACTTACTTTTAAAGGTGTGTTTTAAAAGACAAAGTATAAGTGAGAGATGTGAGTGATAATTTACAGGTAAGTAATAATATAAAATGGCAAATAATGATTTTTAAGCCAAGGAATTTAAGGCAAATAAACTGTTTCTGTTACAGAATCTTACCCAAATTATATGCGTAATGTTCACAGAAAAAAATTCATTGTATTCATGTTTATCTTACAAACCAAGCCTACGCATTGATAGTACCTATTATTGCATTTGCCACAAATGCTTTTTGAAAGAACTCTTTCGATTCCTAGGCAGACATTGATGAGATGACCTTCCCGGGCAGAAGAGAGCATTTCCTGTTTGGGGAACAGCAGGAATTAGAAAATGGGTGGGAGCTCACAGGGAAGAGAAGCAGGGAAAACTGAGATTATGGCTGACTTTGAAACTCTTCCGTCTCAGTTGAGATGTGGCATTCAAGTCATTGGAGACTGTAGATGAAATATTTGTGAAGTGAATAATGGTAGAATAAAGTGTTATAATGAAAGATTAATGTAACTGTGGTTTACAGAATAAATTGTTCCAAGAGTTCTCAGATTTATTCTATCAGAAACACCTGAAAGGCTCACTAAGACAGTTTGCTGACACGCCTGTGTAGGGTCTGATTCAGTGAGTTTGGGCAGAATGAAGGCTATCGTACTTCTAAGTGCAGTGAATTATTTGACACTCTGGTACAAATACTAAAACAACAGCAGTCAGCAGCATTATCAATGGAAAGAAAATATCTATGGGACAAATGTTTTGGGTAAGAGTGATATAACTTGCTGAGTGATGGAGGTAGAATGACAAGGAAGGTGCCCTAGGTCTGGAGCAGGAGCAACTGAGAGAGCTGTGGGATCTTTACCAAAGCTTGGCATTTGGGAGTTTTCCTTTGTTGTCTGCAGATGAGTGAAGAACAGAAGTGATGTGAGCATCTGGACACTGTTTCTACAGCACTTGCAGACATGGAATTTTTCCTACTTTCCTCAGAGAAAGTATTCAACTACCTCTGTCAATCTGTGGGAGTTCAGAAATTCAGGTGAGGAATGAGAAGCATCTGTCTATTTTCTCTTTCTATTGCTTACAATATCACAGAAGCTTTGTCAAAGTCCCTGGGTGCTATAGTATCACACACTATAGTAACATGGCACAATGAATGAGAGGACTAGCAGGATGATAGTCACATTGGTGAGAATAAAAGATGTGGGAGATAATTACTGGACATTAGGGAAATAGATGAGGTGGCAAGTGCATGATGAGGGGATACATATATTGGTGGAGAAGATAAGCAGGTGGCTGAGTGAGTATGGAGAGGGTTATAGACAGTGGATAAGTGTGTAGATATGTAAATGATGGTACTAGCCGACTGGGTTTTGGACTTGGAGATGAATGGACGAATAATTCACTTACATAAGCATTGCTTGAAGAATGTATCAGAGATGTAATGTGACTGCAGTCTGTTAAAATTACATTCAATCTTTTCATAAATATTAAAAATTTGAAGAAGTATAGAAAATTGACTGAATTAATGATTTTGGATCTCCTTTACTTTTCCCTTTTTTCCCCTGGAGACCATAAAGCTCTATTTTTATAAATCTTATTTAAGTCTTAAATCTTTTTACACACTGCTATTATTTTTGGAACTTGATTAGTACTATGAGAGATAGATGTACTTTCCATACAGTTTCCATACATTCCATCCTTGTAAAACTCTCAGCAGGTCTAGTAGGGTCTCTGCCCATCTCAGGGGAGTGAGGCACAATGATCCTTGTTCAGTCTAGACAAGGGTATCCTGGAGCTGAAGGAGATAACTGTTTTTTTTTGTTTTACCAGGTTTGGTTGCAAATCTAGTCACTGCTCAGTAAAAAAGGGGAGAGAGAACTAAATGTCAGGTTTAGGCTATAGGAGAATGTTCTAAAACCTCAATAAGCTGGCATCTTTGGCTTTTTAGAATGATCCTTGGCTTCAGGGGATTGTTGGGTTTTTTTGAAGAGAGTGGAGAACAACAGACTTCACAAGGAGAAGAAGGGCAGCATGGAGGGAGACCCTGCCCTTGAGAACTGGGAGTGGTGACGGTGATGGACACTCTAATGCATAAAGCTTCTGCAGGGAGACTGTCAGCCCCACATTGCTAACTCAGACACTGCTGCACCTCACTAAGTTCATGTTGGAGACTGTTGTGGGGTACCTGTGAACTTTCTTGCAGCTGTTTCCCTCACAATCTAAACTAGTCCCAGATGAGCTCTTAGCCAAGAGCCTGAGGAGTCTGGGACTCTTATCTCTCTGGTCCATGACTTTGTTGGAGGGAACATTCTTGGGAAGCCAACATAAACTTAGACTGAAGTAGACACGTCTGTTTGTCAGGCACGGATCGATGCTTGAGAGCTCGAATGGAGACACCAACAGAGGGTGGGTGTACACAGATGTGTCTAGAGGGGCAGAAATAGAACTGATCTGACTTGTTAGGGACTTTGGATCAGGATACAACCCACAGATGCTGCAGTCTTCTCACCCTAAATAATATGGCAAGTGTTGTAGGTGATTCTGCTTTCCCAAAGCTGGGGGCTCAGGTATTGTTCTAAGGGTTCTCAATGCTGAACTTATGTACTAACAGAGAGAGAAAGAGAGAGTGAAATGGGGGAGATGCAGAAGAGGATGATTAATATTTGGAAACTGAAGACAGTAGGGAGGATTTCTGCATCATATTTGGGGAGGACCTAAGGGACAAACCAGATCTATAAGATAATGGTTAGGTATTGTATTCATGAACATGTAGTAGGAGTCTATTAAATTTCCAAAAAAGATAAATTGTTAATAACTATGCTGTCTCTTTTCTCAATTTTCCCAAAGAGTTTGTGTACAAAGTATTTTGATTTTCCATAATAAAACATCATTCAAGGTGATTTGAGTATTGTATATATCGGAGAAACTGAGCCTCAATAATTGCTGATTATGTGAAATGACAGACACCAAATCTAAGTGGGAAGTAGCAAAATGGTTACCTTCTGAAAATAGAAAACCTGTCTGAGATCACCCTCCCAAGTGATCCTTGGGTTCTCTCTTCCAAACATTAGGTTGTTGCCAACAGTTCTGCCAATGATGAATGCATTATATGTATACAGCATCCAAGTGTTCAGCCATAGGTCTGATGAATCTTTCTCTAAAATGAAGTGCTATTTTTATTGGCAATTCAAGTATGTGAATGTATGGTCTGGTTTATTTTGACCAGCATTAGACAAAACATGTCTGCAAGTCCTGGGACTTACCTTTATGTGCTTCGTTTCTGTCTATTGCAGTGAAGTTGTAGAGGATTCCAAATAGGAAGCCAATATGATTAAGATTCAATGGAGGATTGCAAAAAATGTGCATAGACTTTCAGAGGAGAAAAAGCTTTCCCCTCCTTAGCTATAGGACATTATTGATGCAATGATGGGGGGCGGGGTATGGGTAGTGGGCTTACCATAAGCCTCACTGTTTTAGATTGGATTTTTGAGGCTGATCCAACGTTTTGTCCATCCATGCCCTCTTTGAATTAGCATGAATTGTGGGAAGAGATATGGCTGAAATATAATTCTGGAAAGTGAGGCACTGAGATATCCTATAGTGTACATACCTTCTGAGTCTGTTCAAATCAGTATCTGTCTCTTCCTAATGTACGAGGAGAGGGAGAAAATAATTTCCTGAAGCAGCCAGCCAAAAGAAGTGGAAAAAAGTTGTTAGTTTAAAATGTTTACACATGATAGTAAGAAAGTAAATTTGGCAATGAATGCTGAGAATAGAGAAGGTATATGAAACCTTTCACCCATTTGTGAAACTCTGAATAGTTCCATCCTTACAAAATTTAATCAAGTATTTTGGAGTGTTTGTCCATAAAGTAACAATGGAAACTAAATGCAATTAAAAATGTTTGAAAAACACGAGCAGCAGCAACTGCAGACATCTCCAGAGAACCACAAGTAATGATCCTGTCTATGTGGCACAGCGTACTGAAAATTCTATTAGGGCTTGTTAGATTTTGTCTGTGGGTCAGGTTTCTTGTCTTACTAGATGAGCAGTTGCTCATAGTTCTTCAAGGGCTTATCAGTTCTATTAGAGGAGGAATCTGGGGAGTGTGTGGTAAAAGGCCAAAAGGGCACTTTGCTACATTGAAAAGCCATATTGTTTCTTGAGCCAAAGCCCTTACTCTCAGGCATTCTGCAGAGCTTACTGAGCTCAACGTGGAAGGGGTGCCCATCTGGGAGGTCTACTGGTCGGAGTTTAAGTATATTATGACAGACGAGTTGGAGATGCATCATTTCCATGACTCCCAAATACCATGTGTTTACAAATTTTACCAAAAATTACTGCCTGAGAATTTACTATATTTCTAATGGGCAATTTTATTAGATCATGAACCATTTTAGTAGAAGGTAGACCTTGGTATAGAGAGTTACAGAGATGGCATGAAACTATTTGGCTTGTAAATGAAGGGTTAGAAGCAAGAATAAGATAAAGGGAGGCAGGAATAAGCTAAAGCCAAATTTTATCTACCCCATGGAGATAAAGGCCAGTCCTGGGTTTTAACATCAGCAAGCATTGTCGTCTGAATTATTCACTGTTTATCTCATTCGGATGACATGTACTTTCAACCAAAGATGTCATCAGGTAGTAGGAGATTGAAACAATAAGAAAAATAATTGTGGTTGAATTTAAGGAGGTGGAATAGGTTAGAAAAATAACATTTAACTTGTTATAATTTACATCAAGTTTATAACAAAAAATAACCGTTTCCATGGAATCAATGAATAGGTTTATTCTTAAAAAAGATCATAATGGTTGGCTAAAATTTAACTTTTAAATTAGGTGTATTGTGTCATATAAAAGGTGTTGTGTGAGAAATTTGTTCACCCACTTTATGTCTTCATTTCTTTGTCATGAACATTTTAGTCCTGATATTTGTGTAACTAATAATTACTGGATAATGGGAGGAGGCACCAGGAACTAGTTTTAGCTGAGGTCTAGAAAGGTAATATCTTAACTGGGAAAATTTGATCTTGCTGTCTATACTTCACCCCTGACTTTTTCTGCAACATTGGAGTCATTCACATACTAGTTCACAAAAAGATTATTTGCTTTGTATTGTAAACCTTCCATTTAATATTTTCATATTTAAATATGTCCTCAAAAGGAGATGTTCCACAGGAAAATAACACATTTCAGCCATTAGCATCAGTATTTTCAAGAGAAAATTTTTCATTGACTATTTCTGTGACATCTTTCATACTAGTCACATAGTGTGCTCTATTTGTTATGGCTCTAGTAATTATCCTACATCCACCCTACCTCATAAAACACAGGCATGAAGTCCTCCCTGCAAGGTGCTCACGTCCAAGGAGATTAACCAAGGGGTATGTCATTCTTCAATACTATGTTCTGAGCAGACAGCATGGATTATTCATTTGTAAGTAGACCATGATGGCTCAGAACGTATAGAGAATGGTTTCGGATTTGTTGAGAAAATATGTAAAATAACATTTTGTTGTTTATTAAAGGAATACTGTGAATCTGGCAAAAAAAAAAAAGTAAAGTAGCTACAGTTAGGACAAATTCTCAGAAGAGAGCACAAAACACTGTGCAGGAGGAAGAGCTAAATAACTGTGGCTCTTAACTGTGGTCATTGTTCAACACTGGTTTTGAACATCAGCTGCCTGCCTAACCCTGTTCTGAAAGATTTCTGTTGTCTTATTATGCAGACAAATGGAACAAATATTCCCACATTTCTCCTTTGTTTTTTGACCTCAGTGAAATATACATGTTCAGGGAGAGCTACAGATCCTACAAATTAGTTAGATCTGAGAAGACCAAGCTCTGGCTTCTTGATAGGAGTGGTGAGGTCGGAAGTCTTCATCTGGCACTGAGTCCATTTTCCACCCTAGGCCAGGATAGGAACTCAGCTAAATTTAAATGGAGCTGCTCCCAAAGTAATAAGGTGATGATATTAACTGCAGGGCATGCTAAAAGCATTTGATGAACACATGTTTCCTCCTGCATTTGCCTTTCCAAAGGCCTATCTATTTTCTTTATCTACCATGAGTCCCAAAAAGGACTCTACGAGTGTGGACCAAAGGTGTACCTGGATATTAATGATTTTGAAATAAGGCAGTGGTCTTTGGAAATGAATAGCAGCCTCTGTGGGTTAAAAATAATCAGCTAACATATCACTGAAAGTTACTTGAGTATTAACAGCTTATTTTAATAAAATGCTTTGCTGTAAAACACACAGTATGATAATAAATGCTAGAGATAATAAAATAAAAGTTAGAAATAGAACAGGACCAGATTGGGGATTGTGTGGAAATTCTTCTGTGCAGGAAAACCTTAATTCTGTGTACATGTAGACATCATAGATCTGTTTGTGTGGGAAAGTGATGGGGAAACACTCGTATTTCCTGATCAACTTGGAGGGAGCGTGTAGGAGTGTGGACTGGGTGGAGGTGGCATCAGGGACATTTACAAAGGCACCTTGCAGTCCATGAGATGGGATGATGAGGGCAAGTATAACTACATTCACACTAGGGGAAGATGGAGAATATTCAGTAAAGGGAATGAAGAAAGAGGATTTATTCCATGGAATGGAATGGGGAAGAGGAGGGAAAAAGTCAAGCATGAAGTGTTGGGAGAGTGGGAGAATTTTTGTTGCATTGACAGAAATGAGGGAGTCAGGAGGGATCCCGTGTGTGGGGAGGTGAGTGGAGGCCTTGGTGAGACATTTATGAGACAGGCATTCATTATGGTGTTGGGGAAAGCACCTGGGCCTTCAGAGGGACGTGCAGGAGAGAAATGTAGACTTGAGGGTGAGCTGCAGATAGCAGCAATACCCAATAATTGTTGCTAGAAATTACAAGCCCTTCAAGGGAAAAAACCATAGAAGAGTACAGCTGGTGAGCACAGAACTGATCAGATTTTCGCAGCAGTGGAGCGGGAGGGTTTGGAGAAATCCCCCAAGAATGCAGATAAGAAATAACAGATCAGAGGCAAGTCAGGACAGAAGCACAGGATAGAGTCATGGTTTTGAAGGAGAAATACTTGACAATGTTAAAAGTTAAACAGTGAAAAATCAAATGAAAGCCTGTATATTTGATACGAGAAAGTCACCAGTGATCTTTAAGAGTATAATTTCCATGATGTAGTGAAAGTGAAAACCACATTTTTATAACTCAAAGGATGAATCCTATGAGGAAATAATTCCAGCAGGTGGACACCAATCATTTGAGAACTCTTGATGTGAAAGAGAAAATAATTAGGATGATAAATAGCAAAGATTCCTCTCCCCATATTAAGAGGTTGTGTGTGTGTGTGTGTGTGTGTGTGTATTTTAGTGAGGCAAAAGTGGTCAATGAGAGACAAGAGAAACTCAAGGATGGCAAAAAGAGGAAATAAGTGAAAGAATAAAATCCTTATTGAAAGAGATAGATGAAAAAGATAGTGAAAGAGATAGAGAGTATGAAATCAAAGGTTTAGTCAATTATCATCACTAAATAACGAATACCTGCCCTGATTCAGTCATTAGTATAGGAAGGTTGGATCTTCAACTCCTTAATTTCAGCAATGATCCTTTTAGTTGGCCAATATTATCCACATTGTGCCACTGAAGAACTGTGAGACAGGGGTGGTTGGGCGGCTTGCTTTGAGTCCCAGGAAGCAGAAAAGAATGGATTCAGAACACAGACTGTTAAGTTCTGAAGCTCACACCTACAGTGAGATGTGACACTGTTGTTCATTTGTCATGAGACAAGGGCTGTAGTAGTAGAGAGATGTGCGGGGTGGGCAGGAAGACCAGAGTGAGTCATGGGCTGGCTTGTTCTCCAGGCAGCTTGCACATGCAACAGGGGGACAGTGATAGGATGACAATCTGTTCTGTGTCTTTTTCATCCACATGAACCCTAAGTGTAGGAAAGTGTAATATTGACTTTGAAATCTCAGCATCTAGCAGCAATGGCACTTCATGGATGTTTGCCAAATGAGTGGAAAAAGAAATGTCTACTTTCTGTTGCAGATTTGTTAAAATTCAATAACAGTTAACCGATTTTTTTCTTGAGGTTTTAGAATTAAATTTGAATGTCATCTTTGAGGCATTTGGTCTGAACATGACTGAAGAAAAGCCAAGTGAGGGTGTGGTGGAAGGTGTATGATAGAGCCAAAGAGGAGGAACAGTTGAAAGGGATATCAGCTAAGAGGACACTAGCAGAGTTTATGCAAATGTATGTGGCTGAATCATGAAAGAGATGGGCATTTGGGGGAACTGCTTGTTTTGTTTCAACCTTTATCAGGTAAGAGAGTAGAGGCATAGATAGTCTTACCTTTCTGCTCATACACTCTAGCAAGACCCCTTTGGATTCTAGGAAAGGCAAGCAGCTCTGTTTCTGCTCTCAAGCCCTCTTACTGCCTTTATCCTTACTTTAAATTATTTTAAAAAATTTGAACAGGTATGTGCTATGGTAAGTGCTGTGAAATGTGTAAGCCTGATGATTCACAGACATGTACCCTGGGGCAAATAATACATTACGTGTCAATAAAAAAAAAATTTGAACAGTTTTTGTTTAGTGTTCAACATTGATATTCTAACATATAGTTCTACTTAAGAAGCTTTTCTGGGATGAAAGAAAACACAAAAGAAACTCCATTCCAGCATACATCTACGTATATTCATACATATATTATACTCTGCCTTGGTCAATGATGAAGGTTCCTTAAACAATTGCTTCCCTTCCTCTTTTGTAAATAGAAAGCAAAACACCCATAATGTCTTTTCCTTTATTCTGAGCCCATATGCAAAGGATATATTCTTAAGAATATCAAGTTGAGAAGAAAAATAAACAGAACAAGTTATGATCACAATTCCCTTTCCCTTCTGATCCCACTGAAGGCTGAAGAGATCAGGGCTATAAAAAAGACAAATTGTCCCCAGGTCCTCAAGGTGACCAGTCATCCTGAAGTCCTCAGTTCTATTATAGAATGCCTCCAATTTCATTTATATCTGAGTTTGTGGAGTTTATACATGGGAAAATCCTTTGCTATTCTTTCTACTACAAGGCAGAGGTCATGTTACTACTAATTACTCAGACTAATATAGTACTATTATTACCAGTCAGTCTATAAAGTACTTTCTCCAAAGTTACCTACATTTGAGCTTGAAAGTATTTGTGAGTTGTATAATATTGTCCTGTTTCATATATAAAAGTTTGTCACTAAACCACAATAACAAAGCTGCTAAATAAAATCAGATTTCAAACCTAACTTCTCTGATTAACTTTCCACAAGGCCCTGCTTCTTCCCAAAGAGTGAGTGC
>JAPYYM010001613.1:0-13264 GCA_028534135.1 Potos flavus
TCATGAAACAAACCAAGGGTGGCTGGGGGGTAGGGGCGGGTAGGGATAGGGTGGCTGGGTTATGGACATTGGGGAGGGTATGTGCTATGGTAAGCGCTGTGAAATGTGTACGCCTGATGATTCACAGACATGTACCCTGGGGCAAATAATACATTATGTGTTAATTGAAAAATAAGAAAATAATAAAAAATTTTAAAAAATAGATCTGTCTGTGCTTCCATGGAAAGTTGTCCATGATACAGTAAACAAAAAGGTTTCAGAAAATATGTAAGTAATATGGTCCCATTTCTATAAACATATATGTGTCCATGTGCATGTCTCCATGTGCATTAGAAGAAATCTGAAAGAGTAGACACCAAATCAGAAATAGTGATTACAGTTAGACGTGGGTTAGTGGCAATAGGTACTTTTACTTTTTACTTTACATACTTTCCGTATTGAATTCTTTACAATAAGTATGTATTATTGTATTATTTTAAAAACATAGTTTTAAAATAAAAATGTACTTAAGCACCTGATAAATATATCCAAATATACACATTGAGGTGTGTTTTCATCTAGAGCAGGTACTTATTGAGCGCATATTATGTGTTCTTGAGATACATCAGTGAGCAAAGCAGACAAAGACCCCTGCCCCCAAGAACTTATATTCTAAGCAAAATTAGAGCAGGATAAGGAGGATCTGGATACAGAGAACAGAGGGTAGTTTTTAATATTAAATAGTTTTTAATATTAAATAGAGTGGTCAGAGTAGAGCTTATTGATAATCTGACACTTGAGCAAAGCCTTGAAGGAGGTGAATACATTAGTCATTTGGGTGTGTGAGAAAGGCATTCTGGACAGATGGAGCGGCTAATACAAAGAATCTAAGGTAGGAGTGTGCCCTGCATCTTCAAGGTAGAGCAAGTAGGCTGGGGCAGCTAGAGCAGAGCGAGCAAGCCGGGAAGTAGTAGGAGACCGGCCAGGCAAGTAAGAGAGAAGAGAGAAGAAGAGAGTTGTGTAGGATCTCACAGACCATGGGAAGGACTTTAGCTTCTACTAGGAGTAGAATGGAAGGAGCTGAGGATGCTGGTGTCTTGGACCAGGATGCTATCAGGAGGTGAGAAAGGGTTGGATCCTGGCTATATTTTCTAAGTAGATGTAATAAGATTTCCGTATATGTTGGATGTAGGGTGCAGGAAAAAAAAGAAGTGTCAGGGTTGACTCCAGGGCCATTGTCTGAGCAACCTAAGAATGGAGGTGCCATCAGCTGAGAGGTAGAGCCTGGAGATGCAGGTTAAGTGATGGACATATCAGAAATTCAGTCTGGACACATCAGGTTAGAGATGTCTATGAGTTATCCAAGTGAGGATGTGAAGTAGACAGCTGGAAAGAGGTGTGAGTCCTAGACAGAAGTTTGGGAATCTTCAGCATATAGTTTTCAGAGCTACGAGATTGAGTGTCATAAAATGCCCCAAACAGGGGGGCTTAAATCAAACAAACAAACAAAAAATTATCATTGTCTCACAGTTTTGGAGGTTATGCATCCTAAAACAAATGTACTGGATTGGAATAAAAGAGATTATAATAATTTTCACCATTATTATGACTGTCCCCAGAAAATAGCATATACCAAACCAATAAAGTCTGTGCCCAGAAGGCAATATAAGAGTTTGTGTACGGGGTAAATTCCAATGGGTCAGAGATCAAAATGTCAAAAGTGAAACTCAAATTCTAGAAGAAAACTAGGATTCCTTCCTTGTAACCTGGAAGCAGGAAAAACTTTCTTAATTATGATGCCCATAGCTGAAGTAATAATAACAGGAAAGATAAATTTGACTGCACAATTTAGAAAAATAATTTCATGAAAAAAGCACTGCAACAAAGTCAAAAGAAAAATGGAAACTGGGAAAAACTATATGCAACTTGTGTCACAAAGAAGTATGTGACAATTAGGACACTCAATCAGAATTCACTCCCAGGGGCGCCTGGGTGGCTCAGTGGGTTAAAGCCTCTGCCTTCAGCTCAGGTCATGATCTCAGGGTCCTGGGATCGAGCCCCACATCGGGCTCTCTGCTCAGCGGGGAGCCTGCTTCCCCCTCTCTCTCTCTCTGCCTGCCTCTCTGCCTACTTGTGATCTCTCTCTCTCTCATTCTGTCAAATAAATAAATAAAATCTTAAAAAAAAAAAGAATTCACTCCCAAATGGCTCAGCTAAAGAGATTTTAATGAAGGGAGTCCGCGCAGAGCCACAACCGCGCAGAGCCACAACCGGGGATGTAAGCACCCAGGGACAAGCATCAGGATGTCCTCAGCTCCTCTAGAGCTGAAGAGACAAGGGGAAGAAATAATGTTATCAGAGCCCAGCGGGAGCTGAAATTTGAGAAGGAAGTGCTTGGGAGAGGTTTATCGAGGGAGGTGTAGTCACTGCTGAAGCAGGAAGGGTGGGGCTGGGGGGGGCAGTTAGATGGTGGAATGGTGGCAAACAGGTAATAATCAGCACAGGCTAGTAGCTCTAATTTGTAAAAAGCTGCTAACAATTTGGAAGCAAGGGGCGCCTGGGTGGCTCAGTCGGCTGAGTGCCGACTCTCTTGATTTTGTCTCAGGTTGTGATGTCAGGGTTGTGAGATGGAACCCTGAGTTGGGCTCCCTGCTGGGCATGGAGCCTGCTAGGGATTCTCTGTCTCCCTCTCTCTACCCCTCTCTCACTCCCTTTCTTAAAAAAATAAAGTCTAAAAAAAAAAAAAAAATTTAGAAGCAAAATACCAAGCACTTACATAGAAATGGGCGAATGTTGAATACAGTTCACAAAAAAAGAAGTATAAAATGCCTTATCAGCATATGAAAAAATACTGTTTCACTCCTAATAAGTGAAATGCAAATTCAAACAAGACTAGGACCAACTATTGACAAGGGTGTAGAGCAACCCGTTCTCTCCTACACCGCTGCTGGGAGTGAAAATTAGTGCTACCACTTTGCAGAACTACGAACCATTATCTCCTAAACCTAACCATACATATTTATTATGATTTACAATCCCGCTTCTAGCAGAAATGTGTGCATATGTTCACAAGAGGTGCATATTGAAATGTTCGTAGCAGCCCTGTTTACAACAGCCCCAAACTAGAAACTATCTAAATACCCCTCAATAATAGAATGTATCAATAAATCATAACATACTTACACAATGAAATACCATGTAGGCAGTGATGAGAATGAATGATTTATAATCTCATAGGACAATAAAGTACAGGTTCATCTCACAAGCATAGTGAGAAGTTAAAAAAAAGAAAAGACCCTAAGGATCTATATTCTATGATGCCATTTAGAAAAAGTACGAAAGAAGTCAAACTAATCCCTGCTATTAGGAGTCACATTGGTGGGTGCAGCGAGGTGGGTAGTGACTGGAGGGAATGTGGAGGTGGAGGTAATGCTGTTAACTTCCTGTTTTTTGATCTGGGTGTTGGTTGTACAAATATGTTTGCTGTGGAAATTTAGTGAGCTGTGTATTTGTGGTCTATATGCTTCTCGTATGTATATTATACTCCAATAAATAGTTTTTAGAAATGACACTCACTATTTGTCACCAGATTGACAAAAATCCAAAAGTTCAACACCATACATTGTGGGAAGGTTGGAGGAAATACTCCTACACATTGCTGGAGAGGGTACGGAAGTGTGCACTCTTCGCCCTTACACCTTGCCCTGCGCATCTCTTCCATCTGGCTGTTCCTGAGTTTTATCCTATGTAATCAACTGGTAATAATAAGAATATGCCTTCCTGAGTTCTGTGAATCATTATAGCATATCAGTGAACCGTGGGAGGCATCCTGGAAACCCCTGAATTTGTGGTCACCAGAGAGAACCGTGGGTAGATGGGCATCCCATTTGTGACTGGTCAGTGGTGTGGGGATGGGCTTATGGAACCGAACACTTAACATGTGGGATCTGAGCTGACTCCAGAAGTTAGTGTCAGAGTTGGATTGCATTGTCAGACACCCAGTTGGTGTTGGAGAATCAGATAATTGTTGCCATTGGAAAAGATACCATGCATTTGGTGTTGGGGGAGAAAGACCCCCAATCACATACACTTGTACCCTTTGATCTATAAGAGTAACACTTCCAGAAATCTATCCCAAATAAAAAAATGTTGCCTTTAAAAGGCAGAATTGCTTATAATTACAGAAGATTAAAAATATTAAAATCTCTGTCAATAGGGTATTGATTGAATAACTGATGATTCAGTAGTACAAAGGAATGAAGAAAATCTCTGTAAACCATTATGGATTGGCCACCAAGATATACTGTTACATAAAAAAAGTAAGGTGCAAGAGTATCTATTTACTATATTGTTATCTTTTGTTTGAGAAAGGGAAAGAATATGAATATAGAGGTAGTTGCTTATATTTTTAAAGAATAAAATTTCCAGTTATAAAATAAATAAGTCACAGAAATTAAAAGTATAGCATAGAGTATATATGGTCAATAATATTATAGTAACATTGGCCAGTGACAGATAATGACTGCACTCCTCGTGAGAGGCATGGAGGAATGTACAGAACTGCCCAACGACTCTGTTGTAAAACTGAAATTAATATAACATTGTATGTCAACTACGTGTCAATAAAAAAAAAGTTTTGGGATGCCCAGGTGGCTCAGTCGGTTAAGTGGCTGCCTTCAGCTCAGGTCATGATCCCGGGGTCCTGGGATCAAGTCCCACGTCGGGCTCCTTGCTCAGCGGGGAGCCTGCTTCTTCCTCTACCTCTGCCTGCTTCTTCCCTGCTTGTGCTCTCTCTCTCTCTCTCTCTGACAAATAAATAAATAAAATCTTTAAAAAAAAAGTTTTAAAAAGTGTCCAAAAGCTAATAAAAAGATGATTTCCAATAAGAGAGAGGGAGAAACAGGGGAGAAAACAGAGAAGGAAGCAAGCTTTCTGGAAATGTTCTTATTGCATGATTTTGACTTTGAAACTAATACCTACTTTATAAAACTGAAGAGAATTAACTCAAAAGAAAAAAATCAACACATAAAAACTGAATAAAAATAAATATCAACTATCAATACAAGTGGGGTTGGCAGTGGGGTGTCTGGGTGACTCATTCAGTTAAGCGACCGACTCGTGGCTGCTGGGAAGATGGTGGACTAGGAGGACCCTGGGCTCACCTCTTGCCACGTGGCCGCCTAGAGAACACCCACATCGGCATAAATAACCCAGAAAGTGACCCGAAGACTGGCAGGACAGGCTCTCCAGACAAGAGGCCACAGTGACGCGGATCCACCCCCCTCTGATGGTTGTTGGCCGGATCCCATCAAAGCAGTGCCACAAACCTGGCGGTGTGCCAGCAGGCCAGTCAAGGGCCAGCACCACTCCAAAGTGAGTCCTGCTCCAGAGAGAGGAAGATAACTGCACACCAGTCTGACTGTGACCCCAGCAGTGGGCTGAGGGCAGGAAGCTGGCCTGGCTGCAGGCCACCAACAAGAGCTTCTCAGGGGACAACACAGGGAAAGTGCCCTGCAGTTTGGTGCTACCTCATCTCTGGCAAACGGCTGGTCTTACTCAACTCAAGCCCAAGGTGGCTCCGGATCGGCCCACTAACACCACAGGCACCAGACTCTGGCCACAACAGGCGGAGAGCCATCGCAGGCTGGACTGAAGGCAAACACAGCTCCACCACAATGGAAGGACACCCCTGTAGCAACACACATAGGAGACACCCCTGAAGCATCATTCTCCGGTGAAATGGAGACATTGCACTGCAGGACCTCTTCATAAAGCCACTACTTTCGAGTGTGGGAGACATAGCTGACATTCCTAACACATAGAAACAGACACAGCAGTAGACAAAATGAGGAGACAGAGGAATACATCCCAAATGAAAGAGTAGAACAAAATCATAGCAAGAGATCTAAACAAAATGAAGATATGTAATATTTCTGATAGCAAATTTTTTTTGATAGCCAATTTAAAGTAATGCTCATAAAGATACAGGTTAGAATTGAGAAAGGACTGCAGAACCTCCATGAGACCCTCCACCAAGAGATAGGAGACGTAAAAGAGAACCAATTAGAGATACTGAACTCACTAAATGAAAATAAAAAGAGACCACTTGGAATAAATAGCAAACAAGAGGAAGTGGAAGAACGGATCAGCAACCTGGAAGACAGAGTAATGGAACGTAATCAAGCAGATGACAGGGTAAAAAATATGCAAAATGAGAATAGACCCAGGGAACTCGGAGACAGTCAAGCGTAAGAGTCGCATGATAGGGATCCCAGAAGGAGAAGAGAAAGAAAAAGGGGCAGAAGATTTATTTGAAGAAATCATAGCTGAAAACTTCCTGAATCTGGAGAAAGAAAGAGAAATCCAGATCCAGGAGGCACAGAGAGCACCCAACAAAACCAACCCAAAGAGGTCCGCACCGAGACACAAAGTAAATAAGATGGCCAAAAGTAGTGATAGAATTTTAAAAGCAGCAAGAGAAAGGAAAGCAGTTATATACAAGGGAAACCCCATAAGGCTATTAGTGGGTTTTTCAGCAGAAACTTTGCAGGCCAGAAGAGAGAGACAAGATATATTCAAAGTGCTAAAAAGAAAAAAATCTACAGCCAAGAATACTCTATCCAGTAAGGCTTTCATTCAGAATAGAAGGAGAGAGAGAGTTTCCCAGAAAAACAAAAGTTAAAGGAATTCATGACCAGGAGGAAAAACATGGGCCATGTCTCCATCACACATGATGTCATCAGCCTGTGGGTCCCAAATTCACAGTCCAGCTGCCCTCCTGCCTGAGTCACCATGCACGGCCCGCCACCTGCTCAATGCCAAGTCAACACACCTTCACTTCAGATTGCCGAGGACTCACACTGACACTCTTCCCCTCAAATTCCAGCTCCTGTGCTCAAATTTGTGCACAAAAGGGGGCATAATTATAACAGCAGAATGACACAACCCAAACAGTGACACTAATTCTGTGGAATATACAATGGATAAAAGGAGTGTGCTAGGTTGAGAACATCTCCAACAAGCCAACATCAAAGAATAATACATACAGCATGATTCTGATTACTAATAGAAACAAACCCAGGAAAAATAAAACAAGACAAAATTAGAGTGGGAGACAAACCATAAGAGACTCTTAATTGTAGGTAACTAACTGGGGGTTGCTGGAGGGGGGAGGGGTGGGGGGATAGGATAACTGGGTGATGGACATTAAGGAAGGCACGTCATGTAATGAGCACTGGGTGTTATATAAGACTGATGAATCACTGAACTCTGAATCTCGGAAACTAATAATACACTATATGTTAATTAATCGAATTTAAATGAAAAAAAAGAACCCCCTCTCCCCCCCAAAAAAGTGACTGACTCTCGATTTCTGCTCAGGTCATGATCTCAGGCTCATGAGATCGAGCTCTGCATTGGGCTCTGGTTAGGATTCTCTCTCTCTCCCTCTCCCTCCATCGCTGCCCCTCCCCCCACCCCCAGAAGCACGTGCGACCTCTCTCTTATATAATACATAATATTATATATTATATATAATATACTATTATATATATAAAATACACAATAAAATGTATGTTATTATAAAAAAAATAAATAAAATATTTTTAAAAATAAAAAATAAATGGGGTTGGCAGTGTAAGAACTTCATTCATTTTCTAAAGCTGCATAACAGGCTACCGCAAATTGAGCAATTTAAAACAACACCCATTTATTATCTCACAGTTTAGGGAGAAGCCCAGGTGGGCTCAGAAGGCCAAAGTCAAGGTGTTGGCCAGGCTAGGCCCTTACCTGGGAGCCCTGAGGGAGAATCTGCTTCCGCGCCGGTCTGGCCATTGGCAGAACTCAGTTCCTTCTGTCTGTGGTACTGAGGTCCCCATTTTCTTGCTGGTTGGCATCTGGGGGTCACTCTCTGCTCCTAGCGACTGCCTGCATCTTCCATTGGCGGCCTTTAATACCTCAGAGTCAGCAAGGCGTGTAAGTCCTTCTCACAGGCTCAATCTCCCTTCCGGTTAGTCCCCTTTCAGCCGGACAGAGCCCTTTGCTTTTCATCGCTCCTGTAATTTGGTCAGGCCTACCCAGATAACAGCCCTGTTCTAAAATCAGCTGTGTCCTAGAACATGATCACAGGAGTGACATCTCATCATATTCCCAGGCTCGGGGATTAGGACCAGACATCTCTGTGAAGCCCTCTTCGAATTCTGTCACAAAAACGTAGAGAAAAAAAATCTCAGGTGAATTTGAAATATAGTGTTTTAACTGTAGTTCTCCAGTGGGATATGTTCTAAAGACAAAAGGAACTTGGGAAAATCCTCATCTCATCGTCACTTTATGTTCAGTATTGTTGTTTGAAACAATTACAGGTACTATGTAGCAAAAAGCAAATAAATAATTGTGTTTATGTTGTGGGACTTGAGATTTTTCATGATGAAAAAGGAGATCAAGTATATTGAGAAGGTCAAGCAAAATCCTTGCAAAAAGTAATTTGCATTGGAAACGTTGGTATGATTGCATGATTTTCTTCCTCTTACAAAGTCTGTGTTTCCTAACTCTAGCGACTCAAAAAGCCAAAGAGGGGCACCTGGGTGGCTCAGTCATTAAGCGTCTGCCTTTGGCTCAGGTCATGATCCCAGGGTCCTGGAATCGAGCCCCGCATTGGGTTCCCTGCTCGGTGGGAAGCCCGCTTCTCCCTCTCCCACTCCCCCTGCTTGTGTTCCCTCTTTCCATGTCTCTCTCTGTCAAATAAATAAATAAAATCTTAAAAAAAAAAAAAAAGCCAGAGAAAATGACAACCCAGGAGCAATGAACACCCCTAGCAACCAGATATGGTTTCAAAATACCATTTCTCTCCTTGCAGAAATGGTTTCTTACTGTACTAGATTCGAAAATGTATAAAATGGGTCTAGAACATCTCCTTGTATCAGCAAAGAAGAGAGATATCAAAGATGAATGAAGTCATTTCAAAAAGACACAAGAGCCAAAGTAAAGGGACAATTTGAGCATCAAAAAGTATAACTGCAGCGGACTGGAACAAACCCCATAAATAAAAATCTTTGCTTTTGTAGTTAAATCCAGCGGTCACTGCTGGTGATTGCTAAGTAACCAACTAATTTCCCTGAAAAATTAATAAATAAAAGGAAGGAATCAAACATTTGTCCCATCTTTTCTTTTTTTTTTTTAAAGATTTTATTTATTTATTTGACAGAGAGAGAGACTGAAAGTAGGCAGAGAGGCAGGCAGAGAGAGAGGGGGAAGCAGGCTCCCCGCCGAGCAGAGAGCCCGACGTGGGGCTCGATCCCAGGACTCTGAGATTATGACCTGACCCGAAAGCAGAGGCTTAACCCACTGAGCCACCCAGGCGCCCCTGTTCCATCTTTTCTATAAGAATTGCATGCCAGTGTAACCCAAAAGTAAGTGAAAAAAAGTTCTTTTAGAAATATTCCAGCAAGCAAATGCAGAAGAAGGAATAGAATTTTAAAATCACCACTTTGCAACCGTTGATGAAAGCATGGTTGTAAGCAACAATCATCAAAGGATACTAAAATCATTAGGCGAATGGTTGATGCACCAATCTTAATGTCACACAAAATGGGATGCAATAGGAAGCATACAGAGCCATTTAGGAAGTATTTTTGCATAAATCTTATGATGCAGGTGGGTGCTAAGCAGGAAACAAATAAAAAAAATTGCTGTTAAGCTTCAAGCAATAATTACTGATTTAGTTGACCACCAGCTGAGAGAAAGATCCAATGGAATAAGAAACAAAGCCAGGAACACTGCTAACACTTACCTTCCTACCTTATGATTTTACAGTGAACGGTCTTTCTTCTCACTGCTTATTGTCAGTTTGGTGCCTCTTGATGATTGGCTTTGGCCAGCAATGAAATGCAAATCCAGGGTACACGGAAGGTATCCTGTCAGATTAAAACGGGAGTCCTTGAAAACCGGTACACTGCAGGGTAGAGAAAATCAGTATTTTTCAATGAAATTCTGAACCAGCCAAGAAGGCACAGATCTATATATTTTTCTATACACTTAATTTGTTCAGCTTTACAACCCAAGATCTTCTAGTGTTGCAAACATTTTAAATGCATACCTTCCTATTCTTATTGCCTCTGTTACTTTATATGTCTCTATCTATATCTCCCTTTGAAGGAGGGCTTGTGGTATAAATGGCAGTCCACAGTTTGGGAATCAAAAGAGCTGGGTTCTGATCCTGACTCAGCCCCAGCCTTGCTGATAGTCCTGACTCCACGGTGAGAGGGGGATGAAGAGTTAGATCAGATACTAGCAAGAGGAGACTTTCCTCCAGGCCAGTGGAGGGAAAGTCAGAGATCAGGATGGTTGCAGAGGAAACGCGAGGAGAGGCAGGAGCTGGGAGAATCCTCCCAAGATCATGCCAAGAGCGATGATTAAGAACTACATGATGAAAGACAGTAGGGTTCCTTCCTGCTAACTCTCATATCATGGCCAGCTCAATTTTTTGTTGCTTTGTGTTCCCTCAGATGGGGAAGAAAAGGAACCAAGGCTAGAGTGAGTTAGGTGTATCAATCAAGAGAGCAAAGAGTAGGTTTTGGTCATCTTAAACTCAGAAACTGTATTTGCTGTTTGGAGAACCTTTTAAAAATTTATTTTACTTTCCCTTGGTTCGTTTGGGGATATTCTTTTGAAAATACCCATGAGATTTTTTCTATTAAAAAAGTTGGAAAAAAGACATTTTTCTCTCCCTGCAGGCCAAGGGAGCAGAGGGCCCCTAGTGGCCAATATTGGAACTGCAGCAGCCCCAGCGGATCCGGTCTGTGGACCTGGTGTGAAGGAGAGGTTGGAGGGGGCAGTTAGGGAGGGAGAGACGGGGAGGAAGGGAAAGAGGAAAGAATAGAAAGGAGAGGAAAAGAAAAGAATGGAGAAATGCCAATAGAGGATTATAAAACATATGGTATATTCAATAGTTTCTTTTAGCAAATACTTGCAATAATTTTATTCAATACAATGTCATAATTTGTTTCTGTACAGAAAAATTAACACATTAAAATATTTTTTATATAAAGGTTAGGATTTTTATAGAAAAATAATATTGCTGAAAGAATTGTTCAATTACTGTCAGAAAGATGGTCCTATGTTATCCATAAGCTACAGACTTGATCGAATTTAAAAAGTTCCATCACAGATGGCAGTGTTCTACCATATAATTGTGCTAACAACAAAAATTTACTAAAAGATAAATATTACCAGTGGGGTGGACAGATTATGTGACATAAATTTAAGGTTGAACTGTTAATATTTTCTTTTTTCAGTCCTCTGTCAGGGTGTCTATGTCACTTATAATTTTATTTGGTGATAATATCAAAGTTTTAATTGAAGGCCCTTTGTAAAAGGGAGTCTCCATCAGATGGCTTTCCTGATCTCTGCCCCTTATTCCTCCCTCATAGTAAATTCTGCAGAAGCAAACTTGCGACTTCCAAATTTTAGTACCTATTAAAATTACATGGAAAGCTTTGGAAAAAATTCAGATTCCTGGGGCCCTCCCAAAGCCTACTAAATTCCCAACATTTCAGGAGGTGATCTTAGACTAACATTTGGAACTATGGCCCTGCACTCTTCTACTGCTTGTGAAGGGTATATTTGCATAGCCATTGAAAATCAATCCGGTAATACTGATTAAATTATAATAAATATATGCCCTTTGACCCAGAAATCCTGTTCCTGGGAACCTATCCCATAGAAATAAAAGCACCAGTACAGAAGAATATACATATGCAAGAAAGTTTATTGCAACATTATCTTTTGTGGCAAAAAAATATAAGCAAAGTAAATACCTATTCATGGAGGAAAGGTTGAATAAACTAGAATAACCATACTATGGATTATATTATTAACTAATAAAGAGTTAAAGTGGCATCAATTGATCTGGAAGGTTTTTTACTATCGTTAAGGAAATATAGCAATAAGTAAGTATATATGAGCATAGAAGTGTATGAAACCATAATTGTAAGAAGTATATGAAATAAACAATGACCGATTTCTCAATACCACCAGGGAGAAATGTATGGGAAATACACACCAGCGTGCAATTGTTTCTGTCGGAAGGGAGGGGAGGGCACAGGGAGAGGGCAAGAGTGGTGTAACAGAAAAAAATAATAAGATCATAGAAATATGGGGCTCATAGAAACATGGGTGGCTCAGTCATTAAGCGTCTGCCTTCAACTCAGGTAATGATCCCGGGGTCCTGGGATCAAGCCCGGCATCAGGCTCCCTGCTCTGCGGGAAGCATGCTTCTCCCTCTCCCACTCCCCCTGCTTGTATTCCCTCTCTGGCTGTCTCTCTCTGTATCAAATAAATAAGATCTTTTTAAAAAAGAGATTATAGAAATATATGTATATGTATGTGTAAGAAATACAAATATATAATTTACATATGCTATACAGAATATATTAAAACAATATATTAAAACAATAAAACTGTAGCGGTAGAGTGGCAATTGAGAATGTATACTATAAAATTCTATGTTATTACGGTAAATCCATAAAAATTAATGCAAAGTTCTAGAAGGTGACAAAAACAAATGAAAATCGATGTGAGTTTTTGTGAGACCAAGGGTAAGTTTCTTCTTAAACTTGTTACTTAATAAAGAATCTGTAATTATGTAGGCTTTTTGGTTTTTATTTTAAGAGAAAGGAAAAAGAAACCTCTGCTCTGACACTAGAGAGAAAGATTGCTTCCCTTACATGGCACAGCAAAGAGAACTTAGCGTTTGCAGCCAGACATTCTTGAGCTTGGCTTTTGATTCTATCGCTCAGGAGTCTTGTGATCTTAAGTAAGATACTTGACTTCTCTAAGCTCTAGTTTCTTTAACTATAAAGTGGGGATAATAATTGTACCTACCTCGTGGGTAAAAAGGCTTGGTATAGTCCCCGCCACAGAGCAAACTTAAAAAAACAAAAAATAACAAAACAAAACAAAACAAAACAAAAAACACCTTTGTGGTAGATTAATTTATTGCGATATTAATTGGAATTTTGTTTTTCTTTTTATGGCTGTGGAATTTCCAAGAGAAAAAGCTGTCTGCGCTGTGCTCTCCATATTTCGCTCCCCTGTTCCAAAAGGGCTTCTTGTTTCAAGGGACATTTGCATAGTGTGGTGGGACGGGAGGAGGGGGAGGGGAGGAGAAGTGGGAGAGAGGCAAAAACAGAGACACTGAGATTTCTCCAAAGTGAGAAAGATATGGAGAATCGGGGGAACCATGAGTGGCAGAGACCTCCCTTCCCACCCTCCTGCGTACATCCTGAAG
>JAPYYM010001614.1:0-13263 GCA_028534135.1 Potos flavus
AGGAATGAGAGGCCATAGGCAGAAGTAGGTATGACACAGGGTAGAAGGAGGTGAATTTCTTTCTTTGTTAAGATTCTAATGGCTGCAAATGACAGACACCCAATTTGCATCAGCATAAGTAAGAAAGAAAGCATATTGGTTCTTGTACCTCCTGAGTCCAGGAATAAATGGCTTCAGGAGTGGCTGGATCCAGGTGTTCAAATGTTGTCCGAAATCACTCTCTCCATCTTGTGGCTCTGCTTTCCTCTGTGTTGGCTTTAATTCTCAGGCAGTCTCCTCGTTTGTGGCACCAAATACCATCAGCTTAGTAGTCTTAGCTAAAAAAGAAATCTCTGCCTCAGTTATACCAGTATAAAATAACAGAATTGAGTCTCAACGATCCCCACTGGGGTTAATGTGAGTACCCCTCAGACTAGGGGTGGAGTCAACCTGGCAGCTCTCACCAACTGAGATTGGGGGAGAGGCAGTTCCCCTGAGGACGCACAGAGCTGGGGGAAAGGATGCTGGACCAGCAGGCACTGCACTGCCCACCACAGTGTCCCCCAAAAGGCACTGGTTCTGAGAGGAGGGTGAGAGTCATTCCAGCCAGGGAGTCAGGACAGCTGCAAGAAGGCGGTGGCCTTTGGCCAACCAGGGCTCCCGAGATAGAGCTGGGGTGCTCCAGCAGCAGGTTCCTTCTCTGTCTCAGGAGAAGGAGGGAGGAAACCGGTACTGACTGAGAAGCCATCATGGGCCAGGCTCTGACACGTCTCTGGGTTCCTCTTCACAAGAACCCCGTGTCCTCATGCACGTGAGAAACAGTCTCAGAAAGAAAGATTAGACATTCCTCAACAACCCACAGCTAGCCCCCGATGCTCCTGGACCCACCCTCACCATGTTCCAGCCTGTGTGTTTCCAGATGGCAAAATGGATGGCGTCATGCCTCCAACTCCTGGACGTGGCCCACAGGGTCCTGCTCCCCTCGCCAGGCTCCTTCCTCCCGGCTCAGAGCCTTTGCTCCTGCTGTCCCCTCCCCCTGAGAGCCCCCCCCCCCACTCCTCTTCACCTAGTTAACTCTGTGTTCTTTAACTCAGCTTCTCCGGGGACTCTCAGAACTGGGGTGGGAGTGCTTTGGTAAGAATGATAGCTGACAGGCGCCTGGCATTCATCCACACGCTACATATTTTCATTCGGTCTTTACAACAGCCCCTGAGGGAGAGGCATTATTATCCCCATTTACAGACCAGGACACTGAGGCCCTGGGAAGTGACTGGCTCAAAGTCGCACAGCTAGAAAGTGGCGGGACTGAGATTCAAGGCAGACGTTTCAGCTCCGGAGTCCCGGCCCTTCGCCACCTTTACTGCTTCCACGAGCTCAGAACGCAGGGTCCCATCCCTCCCTACTGTATTTTATAACCACGTGTTTTGGGTGGATTATTTGATGATATCTGTCTCACCCACCCAGTTATAGCTTGTAATAAAGGTAGCTGACGGGGCACCTGGGTGGCTCTGTTGATTAAGTGTTGGACTCTTGATTTCGGCTCAGGTCATGATCTTAGGGTTGTGAGATCGAGCTCCACGTCGGGCTCCGCGCTGGGTGTGAAGCCTGCTTGAGAGTCTCCCTCTCCCTCTGCCCCTCCCGCCCCCACTCCCTGATGCTTTCTCTCTCTAAAAAAAAAACAAAAAAAAAAAAACTAAAAATAAAATAAAACATAAGTAAAATAAATGAAGGTAGCTGACGTATCGGGCACTTGGTCTGAGTTAGGTACTGTATTTAGCACGTTTTGTGCGTCACCTAGTTTCACCCTCACAGCAATTCTGTAAATGAAGTACAATTGTCCCCATTTTGCAGCTGGAATACCGACGAAGTTGAGAGTTTAAGTAACTTGCCCGCTAGGCTAAAAATTCCCAGAGGGCAGAAACCTTGTTTGTTTTGCCCATCATTGAGTCCAGAGGGACTAATTCAGTGCCTGGCATACAGTAAGCATTCAATAAATGTTTTTGGGTTGGTTGGATGGTTGGAGGATAGATGGCAGGAAGAGAGGGAGGGAGAGAAAGGGGAGAGGGAGGGAAGGAGGGGAAGGAGGGATGGGGAAGGGGGAGGGAGGGAAGGGGAAGGGGGAAGGAGGGAGGGCTGGGGTAAAGGGGAGATGGAGGAAGGGAAAGGAGCAGAGAGCAAGCGGGGGCAGGAGGGCCGGGAGCAACCCGGCTGAGCAACCCAGCTGTCTGTGTCCGGTGCCCCCTGTCCCTGCTCTGGCTGGGACAGGGACCGGGACGGGCGGCCTCGGGACCGAGGCTGGATCTGGCTTGGGTGTCTCCGTGCAGGCGCCGTGATGCACATGAAGAAGTACCTGGTGAAGTGCCTGCACCGGCTGCAGAAGGGCCCAGGCTACACGTACAAGGAGCTGCTGGTGTGGTACTGTAACAACACCAACACCCACGGCCCCAAGCGCATCATCTGCGAGGGGCCCAAGAAGAAGGCCATGTGGTTCCTGATCACGCTGCTCTTCACCTCCCTGGTCTGCTGGCAGTGGGGCGTCTTCATCAGGACCTACCTGAGCTGGGAGGTCAGCGTGTCCCTCTCCATTGGCTTCAAGACTATGGACTTCCCCGCTGTCACCATCTGCAATGCCAGCCCCTTCCAGTAGGTGGTCCCTGGAGCGTGGGCTGGCTCTCCCTGCCTCCTTCCCTCCCTCCCCCTTCCTTCCTCCCCATGCATGCCTCCTCCTTGGTCTCTCTCTCCCTCTTCATTCCTGCCTCCCCCTCTCTCTCCCTCCCTCCCTCCTCTCCTACTCTCCCTGCCTCCCTCCCTCTCTCCTTCCTTCTCTCCTTCCCTCTCTCCCTTCCTTCCTCCTTCCTCCGACTCCCTCCCCCTTCCTGCCTCCCCCTTCTCTCTCCCTCTCCCCCCTTCTCTCTCTCCCTCTCCCCCTTCTCTCTCTCCTTCCTTCCCTTCTCTCCATATTCCTTTTCTCTCCTTTCTTCCTCCCCTTCCCTCCTTTTTCTCCTTCTCTCTTTCTTTCCCTGTTAGCATCCCTTTGCAGCGAGTACCTTTCAAAATTCTTAAACTTCCTAGGCTTAAAGAGAACCTGGGGGAGGAGGAGGCCTGGGTGGCTCAGTGGGTTAAAGCCTCTGCCTTCGGCTCAGGTCACGATCTCAGGGTCCTGGGATCAAGCCCCAGCGGGCTCTCTGCTCAGCAGGGAGCCTGCTTCCCCTTCTCTCTCTGCCTGCTTCTCTGCCTATTTCTGATCTCTCTGTCAAATAAATAAATAAAATCTTAAAAAAAAAAAAAAAAAGAGGACCTAGGGGCGCCCAGCTGGCTCAGTCAGTAGAGCATGCGACTCCCGATTGCAGGGTTGTCTGAATTAAGTCTGAATTAATTATAATCATGATGATAAATATATATATATATATAAAACAATGGTACATCAACTGCTGATGAATTGCCAGGCAGTGTGTGGACTGTTTTTTGGTTGATTTATGTAATTCTAATCCACACAACCACCCTAGGGGTGGGCACGACCGAATTAGCCCCAATTTATAGGTTGGGAAATGGAGATTCAGAGAGGTGAGGGAACTTGCCCAGAGACACACAGTGAACAACCGTGGCATCGGAACCCAGGCCTGATCTGACTCCAGAGTTGCCACGGTGCAACCACGTGATGGCAAGGCCTCTGAACGGGACACGCCGAGGGACGCGGCCTAGCCAGGGTTGAGGAGGGGCAGGGGTCAGCCACAGGAGAATGCCCCAAGGCATGGGCAGAAGCTAGCTAGGTGGGACGCTAGGTGGGACGCAGAGTGGCCCCAAGCGGAGGACGGCCGCCGAGGCCCTAGGACGAGACAGAGTCTGGTGCTTTTAAGGAACTGCAGGAAGGCCAGCGTGGCTTAGTGACAGAAACATTCTTGCCAAAAGAAGGTCCTGGAAGGGAATTCGTACTTCCCGATTACATGTCTAGTGATCAGAAAGTCCCTCTTTCTGGTAATCGGGCTCCGGCCTGCGTGGGTGGATCCCTGGGGCCACTCTAGAGAGCCCGCAGTGAGCGCACGACAACACGGCCCTGGCCAGGCATGGTTCTCCGTGCTGTAGAGGCCTCACCTCACCGAATCCTCCCGGCAGCCCT
This sequence comes from Potos flavus, assembly GCA_028534135.1. Taxonomy (NCBI): domain Eukaryota; kingdom Metazoa; phylum Chordata; class Mammalia; order Carnivora; family Procyonidae; genus Potos; species Potos flavus. Next base: position 4,097 of record JAPYYM010001614.1, read on the forward strand.
CCAGGGTCAACATTTTAATCCCCCCGCCCTGTAGACGAGAACAGAGCCTCGGAGATGCTAACTTGCCCCAAGGTCACACAGATATCAAGTGACATGTCAGGATTCGAACCCAGACCTCAGGCCACGCCCCACCTCGCTTGACAGTGGCTGCGGACATCCGGGCTGTCCTAGCAGCCCCATCCCCACAGCCCACCGCCCTCTCCGAACCCTCCTCTTGTTGTGTACGCACAGGTGGCTGGTTTCACTCCTGCAGGCTGTCCTGCAGCCAGAGCTGACTGCCCTGTGCAGGGGATACAGGGCCCGGTGGGGACCCTCCCTGGTCTGGACACATTTCTGCCAGACTCACCAGTCACCAATACAGGAGCCTCCAGGAGCTGAGAGAAGCTGCTGGAGCCCAGCCCCACACTCCCACCCACCTTCTCCCTCCTGAAACTCGCTCTTCTTCCCAAAGTCCCTGCTGGAGAATTGGAACCAGGAGTTGTTAGGAGTCTTTCTCATTACAATGTGAACTTCATAAAGGAAAGGGGCCCCATGTGTCTTGTTTGCTATCATATCCTCTGTGCTTTGCACAGTGCCCGGGACCTAGTAAGCGCTCACGGCATACTCAGTGGATGAAGAAGTGAGCGGGTGGGTGAAGGAGGCACAGTCACCTGGGCGGGTGGGTAGAGAGGCAGGGGCTTGGGCAGAACACTCTCCTCACACGTGGTGGCTGGCAGCCACGCTGGGGTAGGGGGGGCCCCAGACTGCTTGCTCTCTGCCCCACAGCTGCCCTTGCCCCCCTGACTGGCCCCCTCCCCACCCAGGTATTCTAAAGTCAAGCATTTGCTGAAGGATCTGGATGAGCTCATGGAAGCGGTCCTGGAGAGGATCCTGGCGCCCGAGCAGAGCTACGCCAACGCCACTAGGACTCTGAACTTCACCATCTGGAACGACACGCCGCTGGTTCTGATCAATGAGCAGAACCCCCACCGCCCCGTGATCCTTGATCTCTTTGGGGACGTCCACAATGGCTCGGCAGGCAGCAGCCCAGCACCAGGAAGGACCTGCACTGCCCAGGGGTGCAAAGTGGCCATGAGACTAGTAAGTGGGCCCTGAGCACACATGGAGCAATGGACTGTACCCAGGCAGGCTGATGGGAGTTTCTTTCCTTAATAATCTGGGTCTTGCTGAGGAAAAGGTAGGTTGGAAGCCAGTGCCCATTTTGTATGTTTACAAAGCCTTTTTTTTTTTTTTAAATAGAGCTAGTATGTTAGTCTAGACACTATTGGATGCCAGTGACCCAGGTCAAACTAGCTTAAGCAAAACAAGGAATTCACTGGCTCATATACTGAGAAATCCAGGGGTATCCAAGGTTCAGGTATGGCTGGATCCAGGTGTTCAAATGCTGTCATCAGGACCCTACCTCTCTCCATTTTTGTTCGGCTTTTCTCCCAGTTGACCTTACTCTTTGGCAGGCTCTCTCCATGCAGAGGGTCTTGGCAATGCCAGACATACACGCCATCAGCTCAGCACTCTCCCCCGAGAAACAGAACTCCTGTTTCCCAATGGCCCCAGCAAAAGTCCCGGGAGGGACTCCTTGGGTCCCATGCTCGCTCCACAACCAATCACTGTGCGCTGGAGAATGGGCTCTCATGATTGGCCAGTCCTGGATCATGCGCCCTAGAGCTGGGGTGATGTCAGCCTCTACCACGTGGACCCAGTGAGGGGAAAAGGCTGCTTTCCTGAAGAAGGAATTAAGTCTTACTATCAAAAGACAATTGGGCAGGTGAAAACCCACAGCGGCGCAGTGCTGTCCAGTGCCGGAGTGTAACTGCCTTGCACCGGGCTGCTGGGATGCCTGCCAGCCTGCCAGGGGTTAGAAGCGTCCCTGTCTGTGCCTCTCGGTCTAAGGAACTCCCTAACTGACAGATCCCTGGCCCCCACTCCTGGGGAAGCTGAACGGGCCTAGGAATCTGTATTGTTAACAGCCTCCCTGGTGATTCGGATGGTCACCATTGGTTGGAGACCCGGGCCGTGGCCATACACTCTGCAGGAGGAGGCCCCTGCCCTCCACCGGGTCGGGGCTCCCCCTGCATCTCCGCAAAACCAGCGAACAGTCCGAGGCTCCACAGTCCCCGTGCCAGCTCTGATCCCGTGCCCTACTGGTTTTTGGAGCAGTTACCTGGCTTCCCGTCTCTGGCTCCTCCTTTGTGAAGCAAGCTTGTTCCCGCTGGCTGCCCCAGCTCGCGGGGTCAGGCCCTGTGTGTGCACACGCGGCGCATGTTGTGTGTGTGTGTGTGTGTGTGTGCATGTGTGCGCACGCGTGCGTGCGCACGCGGTGCATGTTGTGTGTGTGCGCGCGTCTGCGTGCGCATGTGTAGTGGGGAGAAGGTCTGCTGGCCTCAGTTTCCTCACGACGATGGAGTAGGGTTGCCACACAAATGGAATGCGGTAATAGAAAGCCCTCAGAACAGAGCCTGGAACAGAGTGAGTGTTAAGTATTATCATCATCTCTCTAAGGAGAGAGGAGACCTCCAGGAATGGCCCCGAGAACAGTGCCCCCAGCAGGTCCTCGGGAGGGCAGTCTCAGAATGTGGATGAAGCTCCTCCTGGCCTCCTGCGTTCCAGAAGGAAGGCCCACCATGAGGGCAGATAGAGGCAGAGTGGCCGAGGCCAGAGTCCTGGGGCCGTGTCCATGCTGTCTATACAGTGATCTGGGCGTCGTGGTGAGTCAGCTATGGTGAGGAGGAGGGGGGCCCTGCACGCCTCATGGGGCTCAGGCTGACAAGGCCCAGGTCCTTTCCCCGGTGAAGGGGAGGGAGCCTTGAGCCTTGAGTCCTTCATGGTCCACATGGCCCCCAAGGAGCGCCTCTGGAAGTCTGTGAGGACACTGGGAAAGGAGTCAGGGAAACTGGAGGGCCCCTGTGGGTCTGTCTGTCTGTGGGCCACAGGAGCATGACTGTGGGTCAGCTAGGTATGTGGGCCAGCGAGAAAGTTCAGATATGAGTGTGTGTGGTTGTGACCGTGACATTGTGGGGCCGTGGATGTCAGGAAGTGGGCGTGTCTGTGTGTGCACGTGCGTGTGTGCGTGTGCGTATTTGCTCATGCATAAGGCTAACATAGGGGAGGCCGGCAACCGTGTGTGACACCCTGCGACCGAGCAGCAGTGTGTGAGGGGACAGCCCCCGAGCCCTGCGAGCGTGCGTGTGAACACATTCCCCACCGGCTCGGCAGCCGCTCGCCCAGGCATCAAGGTGCCATCAGGGGAAGGGCAGTTGGCCCTTGGGGACGGTGGTGGGAGCCCTGCCAGCCCGCCCTGCGCCCACCAGAAACCCTCCTGGCCCCCACAGTGCAGCCTCAACGGGACCGTGTGCACTTTCCGGAACTTCACCAGCGCCACCCAAGCCGTGACGGAGTGGTACCTGCTGCAGGCCACCAACATCTTCACACAGGTGCCCACGCACGAGCTGGTGGAGATGGGCTACCCCGCTGAGCGGCTGATCCTGGCCTGCCTGTTCGGGTCTGAGCCCTGCAGCTACAGGTGAGAGCCGCCCCCGGGCTGCCATCCCCCCATTCATCCCCCCACCCCCACCCCATCACAGCCCCGCAAGGCCACGGACCAGCACGGTGTCCTGCCCTCGGGGTCTCCGGTCGCATTTCCTGGAGGCAGAGCCTGAGACAGGGATGTGGGGAGGGCCCACGACGTAGGAGGGAATCTGTAAAGGAAAGCAGGATGAGGAAGGAGGAAAGAGCTCAGGGAGGCCATGGTCCCAGGTGACATCTAGGCCCCATCCCTGGGGCATTGGGAGCATTACCCACCCAGGACGGTCCTCCTGAGGGGCTGACCTTTTGTCCCTGCTGCATCAGTGCCTCGTGGGGGATGGGCTGGGGTCCCCTCACGTCTCAGGCAAAGGGGCTGCAGAGGGGGCAGCTGTGAGCCATTGGCCTCCAACACCCAGCGGCTGAGGGGTCTGGGCGGGCACCCCGGCACCTCCTGCCCTGCTTCTCCTCCCGGACCGTCCCACCGCCTCGGCTTCCCGGGACGAGAGCTGAGTTGGCTCAGCTCAGCACTTAGAACGGGGCCCCGGGGGTGTTCGCTGGCATCCCTGACAACCCCCCAAGGTTGAGAGGAAGGCAGAGTGACAACGTTCACCCCAAAAGCCTGCGGCTCTTATGATGGGTCCCGGGTCCCCCTTCCTTCACCCCCACTGCTGCTGACACACCCAGCCCCAGGTCCTGGCGTCTCTGGGGCAGGACTGCGGCCCGAGTCCTCGTGGCCAGACCTCCAGGTGTGCGGGGCCCACGCGTGCGGGCATCCTGTTGGTCCGGGGCTCCACGGTCTCGCACTTCGGGCCCCTGGAGAAGTCCACGGAGTCCTGCCACATCTCATGAGTGACAGGCTTCCGGTGTCACCCTCCCGGGGACAGTGCCTGAGTCCCGCGCACTCTCTCCACCCACGAGCCTTCAGGAAGCTCTACTGCGAGTCTGCTGAACGCCGCGGGGACCCTCTGTCCCCCCAAATGCACGGGGCAGGCACTCTGCAGGCAGCGTCAGGGACTCCAGGGCCCTGAGCCGCCAGAGCGGTGCACCTGGCCACGTCGTGTGAGCTGGAAAGGTGTGGCCCACAGGCGGAAAAGAGCAGGCCGGTGTCCCTGCTGACAGGATGCGTCCTGCCGCAGCGTGGCTGGCTGCTGGCTGGCTGGATGCCAACCCCTCGCTCTCAGCCAGTGGCCTTTGCTCAGCGCGCCCGTGGCCAGCCGCTCCTGGCAGCCCTCCCAGAAGGCCGCAGGTAGCCGGTGGACCGGCGTGTCACATCCGCACGGTCACCTTTGCCCTCTCGGCTAGAGAGAGAGGTCAGGCTCTGCCTTCAAGCCTGGGGCCCGTCCGCTCAGTGAGAAGAGCCCTGGCCGGTAGGGGAGTAGGGTGAGGGGGAAGGGGGGGTCCGTTAGGGTCTGCTGAGTTCTACCCTCAGGTCCCTGGGGCCTGCGTTGTGCGCAGAGCGTGGCTCCATCGTGGGCGGCTCCCACACTAGCACCCTCCACAAACCAGGTCCTGTGGGGTCCCCGGGACTGCAAGTGAGGAACGGGTGGTCCCCCAAAGAGAAGCGGAGGAGCTTTAGCGGAGAAGGGGGAACAGATGGCATTGGGGCAGGCAAAACACCCAGTGTCGGCCACGCCACTTCTGTGGTATGACCGTGGCTGGGTAAGGTTAACTCTAGCGAGGGGGTCAAGGCTGGGCTCCGCGGTTGGACCACTGGGTTCAGATCCTTGCTCTACCTTACAAGCCTTGTGACCCTAAACAAGTTTAAACTCGATGAGCCTTGGTTTTCCTCTTCTGTGAAATGGGGTAATAACATGCCTACTCGGTGGGGTTATTTTGAGTATTAAATGAGGTGATGTGCCCACAGTAGTGCTGGCCTCAATAGGTAACAGCTATTATTGTCATTAAACCCACATTTGATCAGGAACTCATTATCCGATAATAATGCTAACATGATCGAGCCCTGCTGCTGTGTCAGATGCTATTCTTAGACCTTCGCAGGTATAAAATTAATTTAACCCTGGCCACGAGCCCATGAGAAAGGTACTCTTATGTCAGCCCATTTTATAGGAGGCAACCACGGCCCAGAGAGGTTAAGCAACGTCTCTGAGGTCACACAGCCAGTGAGTGGCAGAGCTGGCAGTCTGGGCCATCAGAAAACCAGATCATCATCTGCCCTCCCCACCCACGTCTCCCAAGCCTATTCTTTGTCACTTGCTTTCCTGAGTCAGCCTCAGACACGGTGCCAGAGAACGCGTGCCTCCCTCTGCCCTCCCAACGCCGGGCTCCAAAGGCTACGTCCCAGCTTCCTCACTGTCCTTCTGACTCCATCCTCTCTCCCTTGACCATGGCAAAGGCTCAAGAAGCAGCAGCTGTAATTAGGAACCAAGGAGCCACACTCGGACCCTGATGCCAGACTGCCTGGATTTGAACGTCCGCTGTGTGTGCTGTCGGTGCGCTTCTTGGCCTCTCTGGGCCTCAGTATTCTCATCTGGAAAATGGGGATCGTGACATGGCCTCATAGGGCTATGGTGGGGATGGAAGGACATAGATGGTGTGTTATAGAAAGTCCTAGATTTGGGTTTATACAGATAAGATGGGTTTAGGGGAAGAATGGCACAAAGGTGAGGTGCCCGCCTCGTCACAGCCTACGCCGGGAGGGACACCACCCAGGATGCTGACCGTCCTCCCTTGGTTAAGGGACAGGGGAGGGAGGACCAGCCTTCTTCATCGCAAGGTGGCCGCCTTCCCTTCCATGTGGAACAAGTCACGAAGTTGAGCCCACACTCTGGGGGGGATAGGGTGACAGGGAGAAAGGGGGACTCGGCTCCTGGTCTCCTGGAGACAGGAATATAGACTATTTGGAATTCTTCTGTGGGGAAGAGTTCTGTCTTCTCTGTTGGTTCATGTTATTCAATCATTTATACTGGTACTGACTCGCATAGATTTGCATTGCAATCCCATCCTACGTTATTTATTTTCTTACTCAAATTCTTCCAGCTTCGGCCAGTAGCAGCTCCTCACATCGGGCTTGTCTCTTTGACTCATCCTCATCTCTCTCTCTCTCTTTCTCTCTCTCTCTCTTTTTTTTTTGACTACTTCCTTACTTTCTGGCACCTCAGGATGCCCCAGCCTAGAAGCCACCGTTTCTCTGAGGATCTCTGCTTCCCTTTATTGGAGAATGCTATTTAGAAACCAAGATCTAGGCATATATAAGCCACCAGCAGCAGCTTCTTATTACTGCTTCAGGGACCGGCTCGCTAGCTTCCGCCCTGGGAAGGCTTTCCCAACCTCTACCACACAGTACCACCGCTGTTATACTTCTTCCTGCCAGGATGCTCTGCCTCTCAGTCTTTTCTGGAGGTTTGCGCCAGTCTCGGGCCACACACCTTACGCCTATCCGGGGAAGGTGTTTTCGGAAAATGCCTGGCTCTGGATCAAGAGCCGGTGGGTGCTGGGAGCAGCCCCTCCAGGTAAAGAGCACGGTCAACAAGCAGATTGTTGGCACACACAGTGAGACAGAGAGAGAGCACAGCCCTGGGCAGGAGGGGATCTGGCCGCACCCTGAGTGGCCGGTCGCTGAGCGGCCTGCTCCTGGGCCGCAGATGTCCGAGATGGCTTCTTGGGAACACTGTGTCCCCACACGCCTGGGGCGGGGTCTCTCCTTCCAGAACAGTGCCCGGCTTCAGCCGGTTTGCCCTGCTTTCTTCCTCCCATGGCCACAGCCCTGATCCTCTGCAGACGGAGACGCGCTAGTACCCGCCCAGAGCTATTCCTTCCCTCCGGGCCTTCGCCTGCCCTGTGCTGCTGGCCTCATGTGCCCTTTCTCCCCTCTGCCCCCGAGACTGCTCACCTACCTCTTAGCCATCCTTAAAAGTCTCAGCTCAGGCCTCCCCTCCTACAAGAACCCTTCTATGACCCACACCCCCACACACACCCCAGGGAGAATGAGGTGTCACTCCTCCAAGCTTATCTCTGTTGATCCACTTATCACGTATTATAATTTACCCAACAAATATTTACTGAGTGTCTGTCTACTGCGGGCCAGGCTCTGAGGACAGAGTGAGGAGCGTGGCAACCAGCAACGTGCCGAGTATTTCAATACACTTGCCATCCAGCCCTCGCCTTGGTCCCGTGGGGCAGGTGCTACTAACTATCCCGGCGTAACAGGTGGGGCCGGCGAGGCTCGGAGAGCCCAAGCTCACCAGTTACTCAGTGACAAAGCCGAAACTGGAATCCAGGCAGGCTGGCTCCCAGGCCTGGGATCTTAGCTTCTAAATGTAATTCCTCCCTCAAGCCAGACAACTGCCTTCCCTGGGCTTACCTTCTAAATCAGGAGGCCGCTGATAAGTAAACAGTTAAGTAAAGAAGATAATTTCCGATTTGGACGCATGCTATCAGGGAATAAGCAGGTAGAAATGATCCAGTAACTGGAGAGAGAAATGACTTTGCCCAGGGAGCGCAGGCGGGGTGGGTCTCAGGGCAGGTGAATCCCGAAGGATGGGGAGAAGCCACTTATTTGGCTAACTGGTCAGAGAATATTCCGGGACCGAGGGACCGGAATTTGGAAACAGCTCGGAGTGCTGCTGGAGTGGAACAGACAAGGGGGAGAGGCCAACATGGGGCGTTGGCATTTTCTTCTGTAAACAGTGAGGAGCCTCTGGAGGGTTCCAAGCGGAGGTGTACCCTACTCCGATTCACAGTTGAAACCATCGCCCTGAACGCTGTGCAGAGGAACATCCGACTAGAACAAGAGGGGAAGGAGCAGAGGCTCCTGCAGGAGACATGCAGGGCCGGGCGCTGGTGGCTTGGACCCTGTTGTGGGGGGAGCCTCAGCGATGGAGAGAGGCAGACAAGCCAGAGGCACATTCTGGAAGGGGAGCATGGACAGGATGCTGCTCCGAGTCCCTCGCCATGCCGGGTCCCCTGCCACACGGTGAATGTCCAGGGCAGGACTCTCTTGTTCACCTCAGTTGTCCCCAACCTAGCATCTGCCTCAGTAAACACTTGTGGAGTGAAGAAATATGATTTTGTCCTGATTTCCCTTTCACTATTGAGGACACCGAAGGCCAGTAAGCTGCTCACATCTGCCCAGGGTCAGCTCCCAGCTTGGATGTTGCAGCCTGCCCCGGACCCACCTCGTGTTCTGCCAGCGCCGGGGATGGGTGGGCGGGTGGGGGGCACAGGTGGAGGGAATGGCTTCCTAATCTGAACATCGGGGCAAATAACAGCTGACCTCACCACAGGGTTACTTTGAGGATCGAATGAGAAAATGTATGCAGAACTATGCAGCACCGGGCTGACCCCTAAAAGTTGCACGGTCAATGTTGCCAAATCCAGGGCTTAGAAGACAATATTGCATTACAGTGGCTGTTTCTGCAATCAGCCCCTTCCTTCCTGTTCTTAATAAAACCAGGAAACAAAATAAAGCCATGCAAAGGCATTTGTAAAGCAATTCCTAACCGAGACCTGAGGACACACCTGTAGACAGAATAGAGCACGATGACCTCAAGTGGACGCGCCATCCGGATCCCAGAACCACGACTCTCTCCCCCTCCTGTCCATTCCGCAGCAAAGCCCAGACTCCAGGGTCTTTCACCTGTAAAGAGCTCAGAATGTATCTGCAAGAGAGAAAGATTTTTTTTTTT
>JAPYYM010001615.1:0-13262 GCA_028534135.1 Potos flavus
TGGAGGAGATTATGCTGAGTGAAATAAGCCAAGCAGAGAAAGTCAATTGTCATACGGTTTCACTTATTTGTGGAACATAAGGAACAGCATGGAGGACATTAGGAGAAGGAAGGGAAAAATGAAGTGGGGGAAATTGGAGTGGGAGACGAACCATGAGAGAATATTTCCCTTTTCTTATTTTTAAACTTAATTAACTACTCAAACTTACATGCTTCTACTAGTTCACAAAGAGCTCACTGTTCTAAACAATAAAGGAAGGGAAAAATGAAGGGGAAGAAATTGGACAGGGAGATGAGCCATGAGAGACTATGGACTCGCAGAAACAAACAGGGTTTTAGAGGGGAGAGGGGTGGGAGGATGGGTTAGCCCAATGATGGGTATTAAGGAGGGCACATATTGCATGGAGCACTGGGTGTTATACGCAAACAATGAATCATGGAACACTACATCAAAAACTAATGAAGTACTGTATGGTGACTAACATAATAAAAAAAAAAAATAGTTAAGCCCCTGTATTGCTAGACCCTGAATGCTTCATTACCTCTTAACTTCCTTAACACAATCCCCCCTATGCAACATAAGGATCACCTTTATTAGTCTGTTCATTTGTTAGAATTCTGTTTTCTCCCAAACCTTGGTTATCAGAGACTTAAAAATCCATTCCTTTCAATTTTAACACTTAAAGTTCTACATCCTCATAAGTCAACAACAATATCACTGAGAACTTTCTTGGAAGGTTCTCAAAAACTTCATGTGTGCTATCCTTCACCTTTATTCCCCAACATTTTCTCATTTTTTGATATTTTTGTTATCTTTTTTTTTCTTCACTATTCTGAATGCTAATCTAGACCTGTATTTCTCACTTCACCTCATCCCACAATATTTAACTTATCCTAAATCTTTACATTCTCACACTGGAGAGCACTGAGAAAATGGCTATGGAATTCTTGTCATTCCATGAAAATTTAAGGGTTTTCTTTGTGTTCTGTGACCTTAGACACAATGTATTCCTCTCTCCACCCTCCATCACACACAGATATGAAACTTCTAACGGAAAACTTGTCATAGACTATATTTAAGAATGTAAACAAGATGGAAGTAGGCGATTACAAGAGTATGGTTTAAAATCAACACTTTGGGAAAGAGCTCTTTTTGAGACCTTCAATTGTTTATTGATTGATTCATGGAACAAACATTTGTTAAGAGCTCACTCTGCTAAGCACTGAGGATTCAAGGATTCAGAGATTAAAGGATAAAGTCCTTACACTTGCGGAGCTCAGAGTCTGACAGAGGAGGCGTACCCTAGTCCTAAAGAAGCAAAGAGCTAGGGCTTCCAATGTCATCTGGAGAAAGATATCAATACTTCTTGGATTTAAAAAAAAGATCAGGTCATTTTGTCTTTCCTTAAGCAGCCAGTGAAAAGGCATCTCTGGTTTTCCTAAAACAAATTTAACTATTTGGCATTTTTCATAATAGAGTGGTGTGGTCAAATGTTATCACACCCGAAGTACATACAGTTGGGGGTAGGCAACAAAAATAACTAAGAAATTAGGTATCTTCTTCACATGGTAAAACTCACACATTGTGAAAAAGTTAACACTGAAATTCCTAAATTATTAAGTGGTATCTCCAAGGGAGCAACTTAAATAGCATAAGAACCTTATTCCTTAAGATCCATGGACTCAACTTTAACATATCTTTTTTTCCCCCCAAATACTTTTATTTTATTTTTTCAGAGTTACAAGATTCATTGTTTATGTACTCATTGAGGAGGGCACGTATTGCATGGAGCACTGGGTGTGGTACATAAACTTTAACGCATCTTGGCAATCAGTAAGATGCTTCTAGGAGTGAAACAAAATGGTTTATTACCAGTAACATCAAATGATAAGCACTAACCCCCTAAAAAGAACAGTGCTTCATGTGAGATTTTGGTCATTTAGGAAAGTCAGCAAAAAATTTAATTAAAGAGAATTCTTTTTTACAAAATAACTTATTTCTCCTGACAGTGACCGAGCTCTATATCCTCCTAGGACCAATGATAGAAACAAGGATGATGCAGGCAGGATCTGTGTTCTTGCAAGGAAAAAAAGTATGCGGAAGTAACTCTAAAAGTAGGGAGAGGTGAAAGGGCCACAAAGGACGTATGACTCAATATATACACTCCAAACACACTTCTCCTATAAAGCGCCGTATAGTAAAGAGTTTTGGCTTTGTGGGCTATATGATCTGTTGCAATTACTCACATTGCTGGCTGGTATAGCCCCAAAGCAGCCATTGACAATTTATAAATAAAGGACAATTTATAAATAAAACCAGGCAGTGGGACAGATTTGGTCCATGGGCTGTAGTTTTTCCCAGAATTGTGGGGGAAAGGCTATCAGGAAAGTCTTCATGAATAGGGCGGTACATGGTGTCACTAAGTCTAGACAGCTGGATAAGTTTCTAATTGGCGAAGATGGAGGGAAAGGCACTCCTGGAAAAAAGGGCATGAGGGTATGAAAAAACAGAGTGCATTCACGGAAGGAAGAGGTGTCCAGTTTCAAGCATGTTTAAGATATGTGAGCAGTAACACGGCCTGTTTAGACTGAAAGTGATGATAAGAACAACTCTATGGAATTTTAAAATTTTTAGACAATTTCTCAAGGAAATTGTCTTAAAGGAAGGGTGAATTGGGAGGAAATCGGAGGGGGAGATGAACCATGAAAGACTGTGGACTCTGAGCAAAAAACTGAAGGTTTTGGAGGGGAGGGGGTGGGGGGTTAGGCGAGCCTGGTGGTGGGTATTGAGGAGGGCACGTATTGCATGGAGCACTGGGTGTGGTACATGAACAATGAATCTTGTAACACTGAAAAAATAAAATAAAAATATTTGGGGAAAAAAAGAGTATAATCTTCATTTTAGGACAGCGAGGAATCACTGAAGATATGTGAGCAAGGTTGGGAAGATACATCATCAGAACAGGGATTTAGGAAGTGATTGCCTACTTCGACTGGGGAAATAGATCAGGGTGAGAACTACAGGGGCCTGGATCAGAATAGTGGCAGTAAGATACAAACAGATACAAGAGAGACTGAAAGTAGATTCTGTAGAATTTGAAAAACTTTGAGGTTTAGGGGTGTGAGGAAAGAATCAAAATTAACTTTGGATCTGAAGATAGTAGCAGAAATAAAAACAGACGGGATATTTGATAGGCAGGATGTTGGGTTTAAGCTTTGGATATGCTAGGTCTCTGGCTCCCCCTGGAAAAATAACTCTTTTCCAAGGTATTAATTTTAAGCCATAGTCTTTGGATTTGGACATCCAAATAAAATGTTCACCCAGCACTGCCAGAAATAGAGGTGTGGAGTTTGGAAATGTTTCTGGCTGGAGTTCTTTGTCTAGAACTGCACTGAAGGGGCCAGTGAAGGAGAGAGATTAATGCTGAAGATCTGAGAGATACCATAATTCTTGTAGAAAAGAAATGAGATCTCAGATAAATCTTGAGGGAATTTCTAGAAGGGGAGTAACCAAAATAACAGCAATAATAGTTAGCATTTGTGGAGGGTTTACTATGTGCCAGGCATCATTCTAAGAGTAACAAATACGTTAACTCATTTAACGACTGTATCATTCACACATGAGACATACACATTCTTTATTTCCTTTTTATAGATGAGAAAATTGAGGTACCGAAATAATGTGTAACTTACCAAAGGCCACACATAAGTGGCACAGCCAGGATTTGAACCCAGGCAGCCTGACTAGCATACACAGCAATATTGCTCTCAGGAGATGTAGGAGAAGTAGCAATATTGCTAAAGGAATGTTGAAGAAATTGAGAATGGAGAGGAGAATGGTTCAAAGTGAACTGAGACAGAAATGGAAGTCAAAACACAAAAAGCTAAAGAATGAGAAGATGGGCAGTAAACACAGGAAGTACAGACAGTGAATCCAAGACACTGAATTCAAGTCCTGTGGCAGGCAGAACCATACACATGGCAAAGAGGACTTTCCAAATTTGATGAAGGACTTCGTATGGGGAGATTATGCTGGGTTAAAAGAGAACACCTAATCCCATCATCAGGCCTTAAAAGCAGAGACCCTTTCGTGGCTGGGGTTAGAGAGAGAAGCTCCATTGCTGGCTCATGGAAGGGACCATGAGGCAAAGAATATGGCAGCTCTAGAAGCTGGAAAAGGAAGAGAAACAAATTCTCCCCTAGAGCTTCCAAAAGAAACACAGAGCTGCTAACAATTTGATTTAGGCAAGTGAGAGCTATGTCAAACTTCTACCTTGCAGAACTTTAAGATAATAAATTTGTGTCGTTTTCAGCCTCCAAGTGTGTGGTAATTTGTTACCATAGCAATAAAACACTAATACAGGTTCCCAGCTCTCCTTAATCTGATTAACATTTTTGCTAATGATTCCAACACCCTGGTCTATCAGCCATCCCAGGTCACCACCATTGACGATGAGCCTTTCCCAGAGTCAGTATGGCCTCCCAAATGTTCAAGGCAGTGTACTCAGGGGACAGGGAAGGAGACAGATGGTATAGTTGGCTCTGTCTCAATTTCCTTAATCAATATATAATTTAACTGACCATAAAACAAATGTTAATTCAGAAAAGTCTAAAAATTTATCAAAACTAACTTCAGAATACAGCCCACTAATTATTTACTGATTATAGCTCTATGCTAATAATGGTGCAATTAGATTTTTAGCTGTATAATGTGCTCCTATAGACACTTGGTTTAACAAATGTTTGAAAAACAGGAACAAAATGACATTAAGTTACATGCACTTTAAAATATAACTTTTTAATCAAATTTACAATGATTATTTCCAAAAGAACACTAAAGGTTATTTATGTGATTTGAGTTATAAAATTGATCTTGACTAATTTTAGTATTACTTAATTAAATTTCTGACACAATAATTAATGAAAACGTCTGGCAGACAATTTTTATATTTTAAGACCCATTTGAGATACCTTAAATTGTAAATGTTTTTTTTTTCTTTCTTTTTTTTTTTTTTTTTTAAGATTTTTATTTATTTGACAGAGACACAGCGAGAGAGGGAACAGAAGCAGGGGGAGTCAGAGAGGGAGAAGCAGATTTCCTGCTGAGCAGGGAACCCGATGTGGGGCTTGATCCCAGGACCCTGGAATCATGATCTGAGCTGAAGGCAGTTGCTTAACGACTGAGCCACCCAGGCACCCCTAAATGTTTTTTTTTCTTAAACATTTAAAATAATCTATTCCTTACTTTGCAAAAATATTTAGCAAAAGGATTTGAGGTAACTCAAGCCAAGGTATATTTTTTTCCAAATGATCTTTTAAAACTGTTTTGTCATCTGTTACACAGCATTGGAAGTCTTTCCAAAAGGCAACATTAGCCTAAATAACATGTTAGTCCAGATGAACTTAATAGATATATACAGAACATTCCATCCAATAGCAGCAGAATACAAATTCTTCTCCAGTGCAGTGGAACATTCTCCAGGATAGATCATAAGGTAGGCCACAAACAGGTCCTAATAAATTTAGGAATATTGAAATCCTATCAAGCATCACTTCTGACCATAATGATAAAAAACTAAACGAATTACAAAAAAAAATAAAAAATAAAAAAAAATTCACAAATATGTAAAGATTAAACAACACGTTCCTGAACAACCAGTGGGTCAAAGAAGAAATCAACAGGGAAATCAGAAAATATGAGCCAAATAAAACGGAAACACAACATACTAAATGTATAGGAAGCAGCAAAAGCAGTTCTAGGAGAGAAGCTTATAGTGATAAACACCTACATTAAGAAAAAAGAAACACTTAGGGGCGCCTGGGTGGCTCAATGCGTTAGGCCTCTGCCTTCGGCTCAGGTCATGATCTCGGGTCCTGGGATCGAGCCCCGCATCGGGCTTTCTGCTCAGCAAGGAGCCTGCTTCCCCCTCTCCCTCTGCCTGCCTCTCTGCTTACTTGTGATCTCTTTCTCTCTGTCAAATAAATAAAAAAAATCTTTAAATAAATAAAAAAAAAAAAGAAATGTCTCAAATAAACAATCCAATGCTACACCTCAAGAAACTGGAAAAGGAAAAACTAAGGCCAAAGTTAGCAGAAGCAGCAGCTAACAAAGATCAGAGTGAAAAGAAAAAAGACTCAAAAGAGCAATGAAATGGAGAGCTGTTTTTTTGCAAATATCAACAAAATTGACAAATCTTTAGCCAGATTAAGAAAAAGAGAAAGAAAACTAAGAAATGAAAGAGGGATTACAACTGATAACACAGAAATACTAAGAATCAATAGAACACTACTATGAATAGTTGTATGCCAACAAATTAGATAACCTATAAAAAATGAATTCCTAGAAATGTACAACTTACCAGGACTGAATCATGAATAAACAGAAAATCTGAATGAATGAATGAATGAATACGTACATACATACATACATACATACTAATAAGGAGATAAAAATCAGTAATCAAAAACTTCCCAAGAAACAAAAGTCTAACACCAGATGGCTTTATTGGTGACTTCTCCAAACATTAAAAAAAAAAATGAATACCAATATTTCGCAAACTTTTCCAAAAAACAACTAAAGAGGAGAGAACACTTCTAAACTCATCTTATGAGGCCAGCATTATCTTTGATACCAAAGCTAGTCAAGGACACTACAATATCACTGATGAACATCCTCAAAAATCCTCAGACAAAATATTAGTAAATTCAGTTCAACAGCACATTAAAAGGATTATACATACACCAAGATCAAGCTAGATTTATTCCTGGAATTCAAAGATAGCTCAACATATGCAAATCAATATATCTGATACACCACAATAACAACATGAAAGATAAAAATGATATGATCATCTCAATAGATACAGAAAAAGCATTTGACAACATTCAACATCTTTTCATAATGACACTCTCAACAACCTGAGCATAGAAGAAATGTACCTCAATATAATAAAAATAAAAACATATGACAAGCCCACAGCTAATATCATCCTTGACAGTGAAAAGCTGCAAACTTTTCCTGTAAGACCAGGAAAAATATGAGGATGCCTATTCTTACCACGTTTATTCAACATGGTGCTAGAAGTCCTAGCCAGAGCAATTAGGTAAGAAAAAGAATTGAAAGGTATCCAAAATGGAAAGGAGAAAGTACAAGTAAAATTCACTCAGTTTGAATGATGTATTATTTATAGAAAACCCTAAAAACTCCAATAAAACTGTTAGAATTAATAAATTCAGTAAAGTTGCAGGATACAAAAACAACATGCAAAAATCAGCCACATTTCTTTATACTAACAACAAACTATCTGAAAAAAATTAAGAGAATAATCTCATTAACAGTAACATCAAAAATGTAAAATATTTAGAAGTAAATTTAACCAAGCAAGTGAAAGATCTGTACAGTGAAAACCACAAAAAACTGATGAAAGAAATTTGAAAAGACCCAAATAAGTGATCAGATATTCTGTGCTAATGAATTGAAAGAATATTGTTAAACTATCCATACTACCCAAAACCATCTACAGATTGAATACAATCTCTATCAGAAATCTAATGGAATTTTTTACAGAAATAGAACAAACAATCCTAAAATTTTTATGCAACCACAATAAACCCCAAATAGCCAAAGCAATCTAGAGAAAGGACAAAATTGGAGGCATCACACTTCCTGATTTCAAATTATGTAACAAAGCTATACTAACCAATACAATATGGTATTGATACAAAAATCACACATAGATCAATGGAACAGAAAAGTGGATCCAGAAATAAATTCATTCAAGAGCCAAGAATATATAATGGGGGAAAGGACAGTATCTTCAATGAATAGTGTTAGGGAAACAGAATAGCCACATTCAGAAGAATGAAACTGGGCCTTTATCTTACACCACACACAAAAATCAAATCAAAATGGATTAAAGACTTGAATGGAATACTTGAAACTGTAAAATTCCTAGAAGAAAACATAGGAGGTAAGCAAGCTCCTTGACACTGGTCTTGGCAATGTTCTTTTAGATTTCATATCCAAAGCAATGACAACAAAATAAATATGTGGAATTATATCAAACTAAAAAGCTTCTGCACAACAAAGGAAACTATCAACCAAATGAAAAAGCAACTTACTATGGGAGAAAATGTTTGCAAATCATATATCTGATTAGGGGTTAATATCCAGAATATACAAAGAACTCCTACAACTCAATAACAAAAAAGGAACCAATCCAATTTGAAAATGGGCAGGAGAAGATTTGAATAGACATTTTCCCCCAAGATGGCATACAAATGGCTAACCAATACATAAAAAGATGCTCAATATCACTAATCATCAGGGAAATGCAAATCAAAATCACAATGAGATTTCACCTCACACCATGCTAGAGTGTCTATTATTGAAAAGACAAGAAACAACACATATTGGTGAGGATGTGGAGAAAAGGAGACCCTTGTACACTACTGGTTAGAATGTAAATTGGTACAGCCACTTAGAAAATAGTATGGAATAGTCTCAGAAAATTTAAAACTAGAACTACTATGTGATCCAGCACTCCTACTTCTAAGTATGTATCCAAAACCAAAAAAAAATCGAATCATTATATAGGAGATATCTGTACCCCCATGTTCACCGCACCATTATTTACAACAGCCAAGACATAGAGACAACCTAGATGTCCATCAATGGATAAAGAAATTTTGGTATATACCATGTATTATGTTATATTATTAATGTAATACTATTCACTCATCAAAAAGAAGGAAATCCTGCTATTTGCAATACATGGATGAAACTAGAGGGCTTTATGCTTCATGAAATAAGTCAGACAAAAACGAATACTGCATAATCTCACTTGCATGTATAATCTAAAAAAAAATCTCATAGAAACAATAAATTGGTGATCACTGGGGTTAAGAGGGTGGAGCAAACAGGATGAGGCTGGTACAAGGGTATAAACTTTCAGTTCTAGGACAAATAAGGTCTATGGATTGAATGGATAACATTGGTGAATGTTGTGAAGACAGTTAATACTGTATTATACAAATAAAATTTGCTGAGAGTAGAACTTAAGTGTTCTTACCACATATATACACACCCCCCCCACACACACAGATTAATATGTGAAATGATAAATATGGTCATTAACTTGACGGTGGGAATCCTTTTACAATGTATACATGTATCAAATTATCACGTTGTATACTTTAAATATTGTTTTTAAAGATTTTATTTATCTACTTGAGAGAGAGTGAGCCACAGAGGGAGAAGGAGAAGCAGACTCCCCACTGAGGGGTGAGCCGGACACGGGGCTCAATCCCAGGACTTTGGGATCATGACCCAAACCAAAGGAAGATGCTTAACCGACTGAACCACCCAGGCACCCCTAAATATTTTTAATTATACCTCAATAAAGATGAAAAAAAAAAACAGGGTTGTGTTTTAAATCATTGTTGCTATGACAACTGCTTTTCTCCCTTTCAAACAACTATATTGGATTATAAAATTCCACAAACATGTAGCATTAGAGTTGGGAGAAAGCTTACAGATCATCTATTCCAACAACCTCATATTCCAGATGAGGAAAAGAGTCTAGAACAGTTCCATGATAGGTCCAGACGACACCACCATTTCAGCAGCAGAGTAAAAACTAAAATCAGATCTTCTGGTCTCAAACTTCCATCACAACAGACTGCTAAGACTTAACAATAGAAACCTAATGAGAAATCATTTTACAATGCGATTTACATATTATTAAGAGTGGGACAATTTGATAAGCACAGCCAATCAATTATTGAGTATATTCTGCAAATAAACTGATGAAAAGACATACTCTTCCACAAAATCTGACTCCTAGAAGTGCACTGGATGGATGCATGACAGGTGTAGGGATATAAAGAAGAGAATTTCAGAGCAAATGGTCACATAGATAAACGTCTTCACAGCTTAGACAGAGTAGGTACTCTTGCAGCAGAAAGGCCTGGCTGGAAGTTGTACTAAACGTACTGACATGTTTTTGTTTTTTTTTAAAGATTTTTATTTATTTGAGGGGGGTGGGGCAGAGGAAGAGGGAGAAGCAGACTCCTCACTGAGCAGGGAGCCAGATGGCAGCCTGATCCCAGGACCCTGGGATAATGACCTGAGCCAAAAGCAGACACTTAACCAGCTGAGCCACCCAAGTGCCCCAACATACCAACATGTTTTAGTGAGGTCTTGCAAATGGGCAATGGTGGTGAGGATCCACTGGCAGTGACCTTAATTTATTCACCTCACAAAAAATTACATCATTAGGAAGAAATATAGTCAAGGCATTTTTTTAAATCTGAAGTTGGGAAGCAGTGATCCATGCTGCTCTTTGGATATGAAATGAGAATTAAGTTTCGATGTAACTTTTTATTTTATAAATTAACTTCAGACTTAACAATACTACAATATATTTTTCATACTGCAATAGAAAATAGTGATTAAGACAAGATTCTGGAGCCAGACTTTCTGGATTCAAGTCTGGACTGTGGCCTTGCAATTCTATGCCTCAGTTTCCTCAATGTCAACAAAGGATAAAGACAAAATCTACCTCAAAAGAGTTATTGTGAAGATTAGATGAGTCATGTGCCTGGAATGGTACCTGTCTCTAGTAAGCACTCAAGAAATATTAGCCATTATAGAATGATTACCAAGATGTAATTAACACATCCATATCATCACATAGTTAATGTGTGGTGAGAATGCTTAAGATCTCAGCAACTTCCAAGTATACAAAAAATGTCTATATACATCTTTCTCAAAATACTTAGCTTTTAATTCATCAAATCTTTATTACATATTTACAATGTGCCTAGTACTATGCTAAGTGCTATAATAGATGCAAAAGAAGGAGACGATCTGATCTCAGCCCCGAGGGATGCCCAATCTCACAGGTAGACCACAAATACATTCCTAAACTCTAATCCAATCCCTGATCCCCAAATGAAGCTGGAGCTCACAGCTATTTATCAAGGCTATCAGCTCCACTAGTGGAGGTTGAAACTAATCTATAGGTCTCCAAAATTCTTAACTTCTGACTATTTTATCTACAATATGATTTCCACTAGGACAGGAATTATATAAAATAAAAAAAGCTAAGTTGAGTGAATAATAACACTTCTAATATTGACGAAGATATGCTTCAATGGCTTGTTTCCCTATCAGAAACTTTAACAGCACCAGAAATTTTAGAAAGTGAGATTTATCACACTAAACTCAAATACATCAATATCAAACAGGCCCTTTTCCCCACTGTGGGTCCATTCCTTCATTCATTTTACAAACTTTCCTGCAATAGACCTTTGATGCAGGGATGAAAGACAAAATACCTCCCCCTCCAGGAGTACAAAATCCACCTTCATTTGTGTCATAAAACAATCACCACCCCAAGGCTTGCTTCTTGGGAAACATGAATTCAAGTACCATAGACAGAGTTTTCAAGGTCTGGAGCTCAGAAATAATATTGACTGGTGAATCACAGCATGCATCATTGAGAGGGTAAAATTTAAGATCTACTGAAGGTTGATTCATTTCACTTAAAGAATTCTCATTGGGTTTAGAGATCAAATAAACCACAAAAAGCTGATGCTTCTTTCATTATAAAATAAAATACAATAAAATACTTAACTGCCAACTAGACAATAGCACTACTCAGGGATTACTGCCAATAGGCAGTCATGCTAACTTGTGTTCATTCCTATTGATTTAAGATGTTATTTTATATATAATATATAATTTACATATAAATATACATGCATTTATATAAAATATAAAATAACAGTTTATATATACATATTACACATATAAAATAATTTATATATATATATATTATGTGTGTATATATATATAACTCAGTAGGAGTCTTGCCTTGGCTCCAAGTCGTTGATTATGATTTGGCTGGGAGGGAACCAATTTTTAAGTGGTAACGTAGTTGGATATTTACATTCAAGAGGGACCCTCACTTAGTATCTGGTCAGGAAATGGAACAAATTCTCCCTAGTTGTTTATGTTCTCACCAAGAAGTATCATCAGTTACTTGAGGACAACCACATAAAGGAGGCAAAAGGTACCACCTATCAAGTGCCCAACTTGTGTTGGACACAACACTGTCCATATATTATCTCACTGAATTCCATGGGAATTCCATGGGAATAAGACTAAGACTAATTCACTACTATCTCCTCAGCACCTTCCCTATTGCTTGGCACACTACAGCTGCCCAATAAATGTTGAATGGATCTTTACACAACCCTGCAAATCACATGACCAACAGGAGATGTGGTACATAAATTTGTTCAAACTCTTCCCACCCCACCAGCATACCTTTAATGGACAATATTGATTTGTAATTCTAGAGGCCATGATTTGTTGACTAATTGAAAAACATGACATTTTGGATAACACTAGAAAAAAACTGAGATACAAACTATGGTATTACCCACCTACTCACCACTGGGGGAAGGAGCATAATATCGTAGAATCTATACTGATCAGTGCATATTAAAAAGAACAGCTCTGAAATATGGCATAGTACTCAAGCACTTGGGGTCTGGGGTCAGAGATTTACATCTGAATTCTGCCAATTACTAGCAAGTTCTCTGAACCCCACTTTCTTCATCTGTAAAACAAGGACAATAATAGAACCAATTCTGTCTAAACCCCACTATCCTTCTACTCTAGACTTGCACCTGAACAATTCAAAGATGCTGGGAAAAGGTCATGCAACCATGTTGACTGTACATGGATGTTTGCAAAATCTTGAATGGGACCTCAGCACAAGATTGCCCCCAGATCCTATCTTTTTATAGTAAACTATCTTGTCAGTTCTCCAAAGTGACTCACCAAACTCATGACACCTTCTACCAACACCTCAGCTACTAACTGCACCTCAGATTCCTTTAAAAAAGAGGCACTCAGCCTAGAACCAACTCTCAATTGACAGACTACCTGAACCCATAGCCTCTGCCTTCTCTGCTTTTATTTTTTTTCCCCGATTACTTTTATTTTTTCAGTGTTCAAGATTCATTGTTCATGTACCACACCCAGTGCTCCATGCAATATGTACCCTCCTCAATACCCACCACCAGGCTCGCCCAACCCCCTACCCCTCTCCCCTCCAAAACCTTCAGTTTGCTGCTCAGAGTCCACAGTCTTTCATGGTTCATCTCCCCCTCCGATTTCCCCCCATTCACCCTTCCTTTTCCTTCTCACAATGTCCTCCATGTTTTTCCTTATGCTCCACACATAAGTGA
>JAPYYM010001616.1:0-13259 GCA_028534135.1 Potos flavus
TTTTAAAATTTGCTTTAACTCACATTCTTGTTTCCTGCAATGTCCGTGTTAAACAAAGAACGGACTTGCCTATGAAAACGTCCAAATGTCACGCGTCTGACCAGGAAGAGGGCCCCCGCCGTGTCTCCAGCCTGCGGAGCAGCATGAACACCAAGGACCGCTCACGGCGCAGGAGCCAGCGGCCGGTGCGCCCAGACCAGGGTCCCGCGGAAGCCGGACTGGGAACCGGGCAGCGAGAGTGCAGTGACGTGGGAACGGGGTTACAAGTTCACATCACCCCACCGTTCCTAAGCTGGTTTCCAAGAGCCAGTTCATGCTTCTCTCAGCCCGGTTACGTATGTAACTGTAGGTATTTCCCCCTTATTACCATCTTCCAAGGGATGATCTTTAAAAGGAAACAAGTTACTTCCATTTGTACACATGGAATATTCAACCCGCGGGCAAATGACTCGCCGTGAGCTCTGCCTACTGTCCAGGACACGGAAGCAAACCACAGACTCCCCAACGCCCCCCGGGGAAAACGCGCAAGAACGGCCTGGCACCGCGCCCTCCACGGAGCCAGAGGAGCCCGGGCCGCCAGCCCCGCTGCAGCGGAAGCACCCAGATGCGCCTTTCCGGTCCAAGCACGGTCAGGAACGAGCCCAGCAAAACCAGCAACTGTGCGGATTTCTTAAAGGTCAGCTCAGCAAAGAGATACGCGTGGACACGGGCACCAAGGACTCATTTGCTATCAGAGGTAGGGGCAGCGGGGCGCCTGGCCAGCTCCGTCCGTTAAGTGTCCGACTCTTAGGTTTCGTCTCAGGTTGTGGGATCAAGCCCCACGCTGGGCTCCGAGCTCAGGGGGAGTCTGTTGAGACTCTCTCTCTTCCTCTGCCTTGGCCCCTTCCCTCCCACTTGCTCGCTCTCAAAATAAATAAATAAAAATCTTCAAAAATAGTTAGAGGCCGCCTGGGTGGCTCAGTCGGTTAAGCATCTGCCTTCGGCTCAGATCACGATCCCAGGGTCCAGGATCAAGTCCCGTGCTGGGCTCCCTGCTCAGCAGGGAGTCTGCTTCTCCCTCTGCCCTTCCCCCTGCTTGTGCGCTCTCTCTCAAATAAATAAATAAAATCTTAAAAATAAATAAAAATAATTAGAAAAACAAAACAAAGAGGAAGCCAAGAGAAAGCCTCTGGTCAGCAGGAGAGACCCTCCCCTTCTCTGGTGCCCCCTTCCTGCTGCAGTAAACAGCACCCCCAGGAACCAGAACGCGACCGATTTTAAAAAACTAGTTGGAAAACATCTCCCGGGCAGCAGCAACATTACAGATGAGAGAATGACCCCGCGGCCCAGCGGACACTCGTCTCTCCTAGCGATGGAGAAGCCAGGAGGGGGGCCCCCGATCACAAAGGGGCACCCGTCTCGGCCCGAGCCTTGCCCCGCAGCTCGGGGAGCACCTGAATAACGGGAGCGCGGTGGGCTTTGGGCTAAGCAACGCCACGAACGCGGTTCTCCTACAAGTCCTCGCTCAACATGACGGCGGCGCAGAGAGAGGTGACGACGAGCCGGCCGTGAGCTCAAGGAGCCGGTGTGCACAGACGCTCTCGAGTAGGATCGTCGCCCCACCGTCTCAGGTGCCCTGCTCCTTAGTCCCTCGGTGACCGGCAGGCCCTCCTCACTCCTGTCCCCTACGGCTCTCGCTGTCATGCTCTCTCACTCGGGACGGCCGATGACAGGTCCTACCCTGGATCCTGGCAGAGTCCTGGATGATTCCAACATCCACATGGGCAGGGGGCCTTTCTGCTCCTCATCCCCTCATCTCCATGGCCTTCGCCCTCCATCCACTCAGTGACCCAGGACACTCTTACTCCCCGAAATCACTCCATGTCCAAACTTCAGGCCACTGCTCTGGGGCCCCGATGGCCCCCTGGTGGCTCTGCCTGGACTGCCCCGCAGCCTCGGGGTCCCCGCATCCAGCCCACCGGCCTTTCTCCTCTCCTTTCTGCAGAAACCACATGTCCCAGCAGCTCAGTAAGACATTTAAAATTCCCTTTCTGCCGCACCCATCTGGCAAAACGTCACCACGACTCAAGCCCGCTTCCTCTCCCTCTGGCCAGTCAGGCGGCAGGATGGGGGGACCACGGCCGGGTCATCGCCACCTTCCCACAGGCCCTGACGCCGCCTGCCTGGCAACCCGCTGCGGCGGACCGACGGGCACCGTGCAGGCACCCCGCCTGACCCTCCACGGCCCACGGGCTATTCCGAACCTCCGGGGGCGGCCCTGACACGTCTCCGCGCAGGAAACACAGACCCTCGATGCGCCCGCCCTCCACGGCTCGCTTCCACCAAACCACCGAGCCCCGCTCAAGCCCCTCGTCTCTTCCCTTCCGCGGATGACTGCGGGGGGCTGAGCTCAAGCCACCCCACTTTAGAGGCCAGCCCCTCGACCTTCTCAGGGGACGTGCAGTATCCTCTGCGCCCCTCTAGAGAGTGACCCACGTTCTCTCCTGAGACCATTCCCACCAACCTGTACGCATGACGAGCCCTCTTCCAGCTTAAAGGAAAAGCTCACTTGATTTCACGCTCCGGCCTCCGCTCATTCGTTCACTCGGCAAATACTAGAGGCTCCCAGGTGCCTGTTCTCGGGGCTGAGGAGTCCGGCCCTCCGCGCACCCTCCTCCCTGACGTCAGGCTCCGCAACCCTGCCCGAGCCCTGTGTTTGGGGCTCCCTCGACAGGGAGCGCACCGCCGACCGGCGCCCAGACCACGGGGGAAAACGGCCCAGAGGGAAGCCGGCCCTTCCTCGCTTCCCGCCTCTTGCTCCTACTGTCACAGAAAGCGATCCGACGCACAATTTGCCCTGTCATTTTGGCCTACTGCTTTCTTTCTGTTAAGATTTTATTTACTTATTTATTTGAGAAAGAGAGAAAGGGCGCGAGTGAGCACACAAGCGTGGGGAAGGGCAGAGGGAAAAATCACAGGCAGACGCCCTGCTGAGCAGGGAGCCCAACACGGGGCTCGAACCCAGGATCACGACCTGAGCCTAAGTCAGATGCTTAACAGACTGAGCCTCCCCGGCGCCCAGGCCCATCGCTTTCATCGGCTGCTCTGACCCCGACTGGCCGGCAGCTGAGCGCAACGCTGGTGACACAGCTGCGAACGTGGTAAGGTGGCTGTCCTCGCAGTGGCAAATGCCCACATCCTAGCACTGCGGGGGCCGTGTGCACGGCAGGGAGGACTTCAGCAGGTCCGAGGGCGGAGGGCAGGGCGGGCGGCGCCCTAAGCTGGAACAGGGGCTTGCTAAAGGTCTCCGGGAAGGTGCCTCGAACAGACAGCGGACCGAAGTGGGGACAACAGCAGAGGAGAGAGCCCTCTCCTCCCCCAAGATCCACGGCCTCCCCTCACACTCCAGAAACTGCCCGGTCACCCTTGTCGGATCCCGGCAAGAAAGAGCCCACGCGGGTTCAGGCCCAGGAGGCAGACCCTGGGAGCCAGGCTGGGGCAGCCCAGAAAAAAGGAATGGCTGAGGCCGAGGCAGCTGAGCAGAGCGCGGGGAGGCCTGGGGGACGGGGGCTGAGGCGGGGAGGCTGTGCAGAGGGCTGAGGCGCCTCGGGCGGAGTCTGGACCTTATACCAAGGGCTAGAGGAAGCGGCGTGATCGGTGTGGACCCGCCCACACCGGGCTCCTCTCCCTCCTACCATCTGCCCAGACATCTCACAAGGAGAGACCCTTCAACTCGCGGCTCTGCCTCTTCCCTGGCCTCCAAGTCCCCTCCGCGGATGGCGCAGTCCCAGAGCTCCGATGTACCCGCCACCACCGTCTCCCACCTCCCCGGCTGCCCCGAGCCAATCCCATCCGGTCCTCCAAACCCCACCCCGTGTGCGTCCTGCCACGCTCCCAGGACGTCACCCTAGATGTCCCCCTAGACGCCACCAGCAAGCTCCCCACATCCCCACCCTCTGCCCTGACGGGTCCCCGCCTCCCGCTCTCTCCCAACGGGGCCTAGCTCCTCAGGCCCTCGCATCCTGACCACTGGGGAAGGAAGTGGGCTAGGTGACCGCCGCTCCCCACTGCTGTTTCCTGTCCCTTCCTCAGCCCCTCACAGCAGGCCGCCTGCTGCTCCTCCTCACTGCGGTCCCCACCATCCCCTGGGTCACCCCCATCGCTGCCCCGCCCCCATCGCACTCTTGCTCTTCTAAGGGTGTTGCGTCCGGCTATCGCCCTCCACTCCTGTCTTAACTGTTGGTCATTTCGCCACTGCAGTAAGCGAGCCTTCCAAACCCTAAGACTCCTGGTTCCTCACCCTCTGTCCTCCAATGATCCCCGCACCTCCCGGCCACCACCCAGCCCCTTATCCACGGCAAGAAACGCGCCATCGTCTCAGCATCCTCCATGACCTCCATTTCAAGTATCCCCCTTTCCGACCACCACCTCCTACCCTCCAGCATGCCCAGTCACCCACCCCACCAATGTCACCAACACTCACTCTCCCCCCACATCCCCCCCCACCCTTGCTGCCCTCCTATAATCACTCCTGCGTACATTCCCACCGTCTTTGCCCTCGGCCCCTCTGACGCGTTCATCGGGCAGCGTCCAAGCGCTGGTTAACCCAGCCCTGCTGGCCCTGGCCTGCACTCCTGCGGCCGAACAGGACTCCCACCTCGAAGTCAGGAACGTTTCCTACACGGGGGGCTTTGTGCTCTCAACAGTCCCACTGTTGCCCCTATCCCTTCGTTTGCCTCTTCTCTTAAACAACCTTCGAACCTTCTTCCTAAAGAAGGTTCAACACTCACACTCCTTCAACACTCACCGCTCCTCCTCCCCAAACTTCCAACTGGCAACTTGATGTTCTATTTCAATGACGATAGATTCCTCTCATGCTCCAACCACAGCATCTGGGGCTGTGAGCTCCCTCCCCTCTCCTCCCACCAGCCCGCACGCGCTGGCCAGCCACACGCCCAAGCAAGGCCCGCCCCTTCTTAGGTGCACCAGACTCCGTCTCCGCGGATCTTCCCGACCACTCCCGGATGGCACCCCAGCAACGACCCCCTCTCTCGCCGGCATCATTGGCCTCTCCGTTTTCTGGACTACTCTCAACATCTTCCTCCCCTCCGGACTGTGGGCTCAAGAAAAGTCACACTATCACCTTCACGTACCCAAGGTTTCGAGGAACTCCGTACAACAGAACTTTCTGCATTGAAACGTCCCACTCATGTACCATCCTATGCAGCAGCCACGATCACACGTGCCTGCCGAACACCTGAGATGTGGCTGGTGTGACTAAGAATGGAATTTTAAATCTTATTTCATTTTTGTTAGTTTAAACGTTAAGCAGCCCCATGAGGCTACCTCCCAGATAGCACAGAGGCTGGAGCATGAAGTGGGAGCACAACAGGGCAAGTCAGTCAGTGAGCTGGGTGAGCCCTTACCGCCCCCACTGGCACCTCTCACGCTATTAGTGGATCCCTGTAGGACCACGATCATCGGCCAAACCGGTCACCGGGTCCCCTGAAAGCAAATGCTGTCTCATAGTCTCTGGACCTTCCCAGCCTAGCCGAGCCTCTTGGCCGCAAGAAGTGCTGAATAAATAGGACCACGGAGGGGATTAGGCAAGGGAAGGGACAAATAAAAGACCCTCTGCAACATATGCGGTTCTCAGCGTTCCCCTCTGGGGCAGCCAGAAAAGAGCTTGTCAGCAAGCACACGCCAGAGACAGAGAGCAGTTCCTGCTCCGGCTATTTTGAATTCTTCCCCCAGAGGAAGTAACCTTCATCGAGCCTCTGGGGTAAAAAGCACTGAAACAAAAGATAGTTTTGTTTGGTTCGGAATCTTCCACCACGGGGCTCAATGCCTTAACAGACAACGTTTAATTCAGTTTATTTCACTTTTCAATGACCTTCCCCGCCCCCCTCCCGTCGCCCCATTTCCGAAAGACACCCACCCACCCGCGGCACCTCATCCACCTCCAGGGGCGAACCCACGCCACGAAGCTCAGACCTCGGCTTCCCGCAGCTCGCAGGACAAGGCAGCCGCCCACCTACCGGCGCCGCCCCGCCCGGCTCCAGAGCCCAGCGCAGCGCAGCGCGCCGGGGAAAGCCCCGGGGACGGTGGGGCGGCGCCGGGGTCCCCGAGGGCCAGGAGGCCAAAGCGGGACGCGGGGTGGGACTTCAGGCTTCTGCAGACCCCACGAAAACCCGGAAAGCACCCCAGCTTCTCCCCGGGAGGCGGCCAGACCGGCGCCCGCTCCGCCCGGCCCCGCCGCGGCCCGCTACCTGCGCCGTCAGGCCCTGCTCCTCGTCGTCCTGGCCGCTCAGGACCCGCCGCAGCTTCTCCATGGCCCTGCTCCCCGCCGCACTGGCGGCCCCGCTCGCCGGACCCCCGCGCCCTCCGGGAACCCGGAACCCGGAACCCCACGTGACCGGACATCCGGGCCGCCGCTTCCGGCGCGTCCCAGCAGCGCGCGCCTGCGCACCGGGGCCCCGCGGGCCGGGCGGGAGTCTGCGCGCTCCGGCTGGGCGCTTGCGGGCCCGGGGGCGGGAGCTGTCGGTACCGTGGTCGCTGCGTCCCCTCACCTGGGGTTGGGACACAGCGGACGCTCAGCCTTTGCCGTAGGATGAACGCAGGTCCTCACGCGTGGACTCCACGCTCAGTGTCGCAGACCCAGGGCCAGTGCTCCAGACCTGAGCCCCACACTGCAGCCCGGGCACTCAGTCCTGCAGCCCCGGCCTCTAGTACTGCGGCCCCGACACCCACTACTGCAGCCCCAGCACCCACTACTGCAGTCTCAGCACCTAGTACTGCAGCCCCAGCACCCACTACTGCAGCCCCAAGGTCCAGTACTTCAGACCAACACCCAATACTGTGGCCCCAGCCTCCAGTACTGCAGCACTGACACCCAGTACTGCAGCCCCGACACCCAGTACTGCAGCCACGACACCCAGCACTGCAGCCCTAGCACCCAGTACTGCGGCCCCGACACCCAGTACTGCGGCCCCGACACCCAGCACTGCAGCCCTAGCACCCAGTACTGCAGCCCTGGCCTCTAGTACTGCAGACCCAGACTCCAGTACTGCAGCCCTGACACCAGTACTGCGCCCCGACACCCACTACCGCAGCCCCAGCACCCAGCACTGCAGCCCTAGCTCCCAGTAGTGCGGCCCCAGCACCCAGCGCTGCAGACACAGCACCCAGCACTGCAGCCCTGACACTTAGTACTGTGGCTTTGACACCTGGTACTGCGGCCCTGACACCCAGGACCGTGGCTTTGACACCCGGTACTGTAGCCCGGAAACCCAGCACTGTGACTCCGACACTGAGTACTGCAGCCGAGACACCAGTACTGCAGCCCAGACACCTAGTACTGCGGCTTCGACCCCTGGTACTGTGGCACCAACACCCACCCAGTACTGCAGCCCCGACATCCACCCGGTACTGCAGCCCCAAGATCCAGTACTTCAGACCAACACCCAGCGCTGCAGGCCCAGACATCCAGGGCAACAAATGAGATGGGCAGGCCCGGCACCAGAAGAACACTGGGGGGCCAGTCTGGGAATACTGACAGGTAGGGTTTCGGTTCTAAACTGGACATCTTACTATGAGTGAAGTTCTCAAATTACCTTCACTTGCAAGGAGTCCGGGAGGCAAGGGCAGGCTCTGGGGCAGATGGTTCCGTGTTCTGATTTCAGCCCTGCCGCTCGCCACGTGGCCCTGGGGACCAGCTCTTCCCAGTCTAATCCCCTCAAGACGTAACACCTACTTCAATGGTTAAATGAGGATAGATATACTGCACGTGATCTCAGGCGAAATAGCAGGAGGCCACCTTACTTGTGAGCGTACTTACTTACTCAGTTTATCTTCCAACTAGGAATTTAAAAGAGTGAAACCCTGCTTACGAGAAGAATACTAATCCAACCTATCTTTCCAGTTTTGCATAAACGCTGCAAAACTTCCAACAACGGTTTATTGTTCTCTGATTGTTCTGGGGTGAATGACCACCAGCCCCTGGGGAAGTAGCGTGGGTTATTTTCCTTATTATCCACCATGGATATTTTAAAGAGAGATTAAAAATTGGGGCTACTTGTACAATATGAATTTCAGAGTATCTTGGAGCTTTCCATAAATACACTACTCTCAGGTCATCAAGTGATAGGTTTTGCTTTTGAGTTTGGTAAGATCATAATGAAAATGTTTATTATTTTGTTTTGTTACATCACCCAGATTCCGAAAATCTGACAATTAAAAGGGATCCCCAAGGACCTTTATTATCCATCATACTGCCTTCGGTAGAGATTTTATCTAATCTCAGTTAGATAAATATAGATATTATAAAAACCCTAAAAAAGCAGATTATACACTTGCTCAGATAAAGCAGTCCAATGCTCAGCATCTTTGAGGCAGAAAATACTTACATTTGGCCTATTATACTAAAGTGAGAGAGCTTTTTTTTTGTCCTTAATTTTAAAAGATAAGAAAATAATCCACAGACATGTACCCTGGAGCAAATAATACATTATGCTTTAATTAAAAATAAAAAAAATTTTAAAAAAATTTAAAAAAAGATAAGAAAATAGATGATAAATATCTGCTAGAAGATAAATCTCTATGCTTCTAATTAATAAAAGAGTAAATACATCTATACCTTCTGTAAAGACTTCCTTTTAAAGTATAGTAACTTCAGCTTTCCATATGCAAAAAGAGGAAACAAACGAATATCTCTAGTAATGGACAGAAAGCTTTCCAAGGATATACGAGATTGAACCATGTAAAGTTGACAATGTCCAACTACTTTTAACCTAAAAAAGGACAATTTCCTATGTTTCAACCTGTTCTTGGGTATAAGAAATTTTACTTGGAGAATAATACTGAACGTTTAAGAATGTGGTTTGGGCTTTTTCACTTCTTGTACCCCCTGAGCCAGGCTTAGTTTCTTGAAAAACATTGCACAAAGTGTATTGAGGGTGTGCGCCCTCAGTGCAAATGGTAAGATGCTGGAATCTAGGTGAAGCCGGACTGCCTGGGTTGGAGCCCTGGCTCCCCCACTTTGTAACTCTGGGATGTAGAGCAAGCACCCTACACTGTTTCACTTTCTCATGTGTGAAAGTCAAGGTGATAACAATTCCTACCTTGCAGGGTTGTTGTAAGGATTGAATAAGATATTGCTACAATGGATCCTTCATGGGTTCTATATTTGCAAATCTGCCTACTTGCCAAAGTTCATTTGTAACCCCCAAGTCAATGCTTGCAAGCGTTTTCATGGTCACTGAAGGACGGGGGCAGAACACATACAGTTGGGATCGTGGGGGGCGCATGGTCCCAGCCTAGAGGGAGCAAGGTGGTACTCCCCCTTCTTGTCTCAGCTCAGACCGTAAATGGGTGCCATTTTTTTTTTTTTAAGATTTTATTTATCTATTTGACAGAGAGGAGAGAGATCATGAGTAGGCAGAGAGGCAGGCGGGGGGGGGGAGCAGGCTCCCTGCTGAGCAGAGAGCCCGATGAGGGGCTCGATCCCAGGACCCTGAGATCATGACCTGAGCCCAAGGCAGAGGCTTTAAGCCACTGAGCCACCCAGGCGTCCCAGTAGGTGCCATTTTTTGTGGTCTATTTAGTGCCATGTTTTTCACATATTTGTGCTTTTTGTTGGTGATTTCTTTTTTTTTTTAAGACTTCTTTTTTTAAGATTTTATTTATTTGAGATAGAGAGCATGAATCGGGAAGGGACAAGGGGAGAGAGAGAGAGGATCTCAAGCAGACTCCCCGCTGAGCATGGAGCCCAGAGAGGGGCTCAATCTCAGGCCCCTGAGATCATGACCTGAGCCAAAACCAAGAGACCCTCAACCCACCGAGTTGCCCAGGGACCCCTTTGGTTGATGATTTCACTGTTTTAAATGGTCCCCAGCCTAGTGCTAAGTGCTGTCTAATGTTCCCACGCAGGAGGAGGCCGTGGCCCCCAGGCTGCGTCCCCTGGGACTGTGGTCTCCACACCTGAAATCAGCCCCCGCCCCCTCCCCCTGCCTCCCTCTCTTCATCTGACATCAGGAAAGCAAGAGAAAGTGAGGCAAAGACCAGGCCAGAGAGAAGAGCCTGGGTCAGCGAGACAGAGGTCTCCCTGCTGGGGGAGTGGGCCACGGGAGCTGGAGACTGGTCTACAGGCCCAGCCCACCCTCCAGATGGGACCCTCCATCCCGTGCCAGGAGCTCTGCCTCCAAGGGACCCCATGCACAAACCACTACCCGTTATTCCCACTTTTGGTGAGTGAGGCTTGGTTCCCAGATGGCTTCTTAGGAGAGGAACATCATACCGGGATGTGGGGGCCCTTCCCCAGTGGCAGCATTTGCATGATTTTGAAAGAAGATACTATAGAACCTTTAAAACGTCCTCTTCCCATCTCTAAGCTCTCAGATGGCACTTGGTAGGAAGTATCAAATGAGCCCACACTCTTAAGGGTTCAGGTAGGAAATGACACTTGAAACTGAGCAGTTAGAAGTACCTTGGAAAGAGTGCAGAACCCCCAAGTTTGGGTAGATGGCGTAATGTTTCGTCGTCATTGGTCTCTTACTCTCTCTCTTGAGCTTGTCTCAACTGCTTCTCTGGACATGGTGGCAAATCTTTTTTTTTTTTTTAAGATTTTATTTATTTATTTGTTGACAGAGAGAGACACAACGAGAGAAGGAATACAAGCAAGGGGAGTGGGAGAGGGAGAAGCAGGCTTCCTGCTGAGCAGGGAACCTGATGTGGGGCTCGATCCCAGGACCCTGGGATCATGACCTGAGCTGAAGGCAGAGGCTTAGGGACTGGAGGCACCAGGCGCCCCAGCAAATCTTGATACAAGCAGTAATGTTGTATCTTCCTTAAGGACTGAGCCCCTCCCCCTCCCGCATGCTCTGTGAAGGAACAGATCAGTCACCAGCGAGCAGGTCTGTGGCCAGAGTCCCCTGAGCGCTTCACAGCAGAGGGGGTCCGGGGCAGAGGGGAGCAAGTTGGGTCTGAGCCGCGGGAACAGGACTGCTGGCCACGGTGCGGGTTGGAAAGCAGAGATTCCCGTAGTTGCTGAGAAGTTACACAACTGAGCCGAGAAGAGACGAAACAGGCCTCGGGAAAACAGCCGAAGTTCTAATCTTGCTTCCTGCTTTTCCGAAGAGACCTTAATTCTCCCTGTCGCATTCCCTGGTACTGCTCCTGATATCCCCCCAGAAACGGAAGGCGACAGGGGGGCGGTAGCCGATTACAGCCGAGCGCTCGCCCGGTCCCCACGCTGCCGCTGAGTCGGCAGGAATCCTGAGCTGATCCAGAGGCACGAGCGCGGAAGGGAAGGCAGACGCGAGGCCGCTCGGTCCCAGGGCCGGAGGCCGGCGACCCCAGGGACACAAGGTGCGCGGGTGGCCGCCCTCACCTCTGGCTGCTCCGTCCAGTGTGGCCCCACCCGCAGCCACTCTCCGCGCGCTGGCCGGGGAGGCCCTTTAGTTTTTTTATTTCTTTCTTAATTTTGGACGTGGAGGTCCTTTTTAATCTGTGCCACTCATGCCTCTGCTTGAAAACCTTCAACTCCCCCCATGTTTTTAGAATAAAGGCCACAGCGATAGTCGTAAAGGACAAAGTAAGTTAGGGGCGCCTGGGTGGCTCAGGGGGTTAAAGCCTCTGCCTTCGGCTCAGGTCATGATCTCAGGGTCCTGGGATCGAGCCCCGCATCGGGCTCTCTGCTCAGCAGGGAGCCTGCTTCCCCCTCTCTCTCTGCCTGCCTCTCTGCCTACTTGTGATCTCTCTCTCTGTCAAATAAATAAATAAATAAAATCTTTAAAAAAAAAAAAGGACAAAGTAAGTTAGCATAATACACAGAATTGGCAGTCTCTTCTCAGCCGCATGCATGACCACATTCTTTGCACGGTACATGTGTGTGCACGTGTGTGTACGTGCACACACACACACACACACACACTGTATAAACACACTCAGAAACTCACACGGTTAGCCAGACCTCCCTGCTCAGAGTCTGTGACATCCGTGCCCCACCTCCAAGCCTTTCTCTACTCAATTCTCCTTGCTCGAAATCTTCCCCAAAATGCCTTGTCCCCCATCCCCCGCTCCTCCAAGTTTCTTTTCTCGGCCAGTTCTCAGCTGACCTGTGGGTGTCCTTGGAGAGCCTTCCCGGACCTCCCAAGACATGGCCAGGTGCCCCTCCCCGTGGCCTCCTAGCTGCCCCGTCCGTCCTGCGCAGACTCACGAGTCACTCTGCGGACGCCTGTCCCCAGTCCGCTGCCCCCTCCGAATACTATCACGCTGGGGACCAGGGCTTTGACGCAGGAAGTTTAGAGGGACGTGAACGTTCAGGCCACTGCAACCTTGTTAAGGATCTGGGATTATCACCTCTGAAGGATGGGAAGCCATTGAACTTGTCACATCGAATGTGAACATGAACATCAGGTTTGCGGTTTTGAGAAAGCTCGCTCACTCAGGATGCCTGGGGGGCTCGGTCAGTTAAGCCTCTGCCTTCGGCTCAGGTCATGATCCCGGGGTCCTGGGATTGAGCCCCGCATCGGGCTCTCTGCTCAGCGGGAAGCCTGCTTCTCCGTCTCCCTCTGCTCCTCCCACTCGTGCTCCCTCTCTCTCCGACAAATAAAATCTTAAAAAAAAAAAAAAAAAGCAAGCGCGCTCACTCAGTTGTGCTTGGAAGGCCTCGGAGGGCCGCCGTGGATGTGCGCCATCTCTCAGGGTCTGTGTGGTGGGCCGGGGGAGGGGGGCACCGTGCCTTCGACAAGGACGGCGAGGAGATGGGCAGCGCGAACAGCCACCAGACTAAACGTGGGATCCACGGGCCTTGATGGTGTCAGAGAGGGTGGCAGAGGAGGGGGGCTCTGGGGGCGGACACGGAGCGTGCTGCGCAGAGGGACTGGCGATGGAAATTTGGGGGGCATCTGGGTGGAGCCCCCGTGGTGCAGGAAACCCGCCAGGAAGCGTGTGGGCAGAAGAGAGGTCTGCGCAAAGGAGAGGAGCCCCAAGCGGAGCGTGGGGAGGTGGCACGGTGAGGTCCTGCGCGGTCCTTTGTCTAGGACGCCAAGGCGGCGGCCTCCCGTGGCCACCACAGAGCCTGACACTTCCGTTGCTCTCCCTTCAGAGGCCGCGTGGGTATTCGAGTGGCCCGACTAAACCAGGCATTTCCACTGCCATGGGCGCTCGGGGAACATCACCCCATTACCGAAAGACAAAACCCAGAATCCCGGGTGCGTGCGCGGTACGCCCAGCAAAGCCCCATTCACCTTCACACCCGGGTTCTCATGGCTGAGCCACGT
>JAPYYM010001617.1:0-13257 GCA_028534135.1 Potos flavus
ATTTTGGTTGTGAAGCGTTCTTTTAAATGATTGCATTTGTCTCAAACTGTCAGGATAATAATAACACTTTGTCCTCATCAAGAGCTTTTCCTCGCCAGGGACCACGGTGCTTTCCAACGCGCCCTGCAGGACCCTCGCAGCCTCCCGTTGTCCTGGAAATTTAGCTTATGTGTCTGAAAGGAAAACCTTTACCCAGAACCTGACCACATTTTGCTTCTTTACTTTCTTAATCTCAAAGTGAAGCATTTCTGTTAAATCTATCATGGCATTTTTGCATGCGAATATTAAAATCTGGTACTTTTGAACACTGGGAAGGTTGTTTTTAACATCCAATCATATACTCTGCTTTTAAAATGCAATCATCGTCACATTTCCCGTTCCATCTTTGATAATCTTGTTCTTCCAAGCATTATGTGAATTTCTGAAAACGCACTTACTTTAGGCAAATCTTATAAAAACCGCTCTATCGGTGTGTTGTAAAACAATATGGTCTCAAACGGTGGAAAGGGTCTCGAGAGAACAAAGCCCCTTTCCAGCTCTTTGCTTCATTAAACAGTCTGAAGGGCCCATCTAAAGGGCAAAGCCTTGAATGGTTAGGTTATCACAACGAAAACCTCAGCCCCGAGGAACTTGCTTCAGCCAAGAGACCCCTCCGAGCCTGTGTGTAGATGATAAAAAAGAACAAAGGCCCAGCCCATTCACAGAGGAAGCATTCACCCCGCCAGGTTTCACTGGGAAAGCGGAGTTTAGAATGTGCTTAAAGCACAACAGAATTGAGGAAATGATTTACTCCGGTGTTATTCCAAACTTAGAAAAAAAATCACTTCCAACCAGGGGACTCCAGTTTTGAGAGGAGGTACGGCAAGGTAACGGGTAGGCACCTATGTCACAATTGTGAAGGTGACCTGTCCGA
The DNA here is from genome assembly GCA_028534135.1 of Potos flavus. Lineage (NCBI taxonomy): Eukaryota > Metazoa > Chordata > Mammalia > Carnivora > Procyonidae > Potos > Potos flavus. The sequence goes on from JAPYYM010001617.1 coordinate 914, forward strand.
TCCTGATTCTGGGTACAGATACGGATAACGGTGAGGGCTTTGGATAGCAGCCCGAGTTGGGTGCTCCCTCTACCCCTGCTATGGATAAAATAAACGGTAAGGTGACCACAGGACACAATTATATGCATTAATAATAAATCCTGCTCAGAAAATCCATTTCGAGAAGTATTATAAGCTTTTAGAATTCTAGTGGCCCAAGCACACAGTTAAAGAGGTAAGTGACCTATAGGGCTCGCCTGTGCACGTAGGCATTTCACTAGTTCTTTGCCAAGTTGACATACATCATAAAACCTTTTGATCTTCCCTGGGGAAGATAGAAAGGAAGTAAATAACAAATATTTACGTAGCGTCTAAAGTCCCAGGCAGAATGGTTGTAAAATACGTAGACCTACTTAATAAGTTGCAAAATACTGGGAATTTTTTAAATAGAAGGCTGGACGCCCATCTCAACATTGTCGAATTTCTATAGCAAACAAAACTCATGCTGGACAAGTGGTTTAAATATATAAATAATGAGTTCCTTCCTCCTGGGGAAGTTACCCTATTCTTGATATTTACTGTCAACTTAATTAGTAATTATAAGTCTTTAATAATTTTTAAGAATGTTTGCTTTCATTTATAGGATAATCAGAGTAAGACTGTAGGAGTTTCATTGACGGGTCCTTCTGATTATTATGAGTCCTAGAAGTTTGGACGGGAAGGAGTCGGTCCGTTGCTGGGCGCCTAGTCCTTTCTCAATGATACTTGCTGTCTGGATACAGAATACTGCATTCGAGGGGAGAAAAAAAAGAGAGTTGTTTCTGAGTCTTGCTCCCACATATAAATCTTCAAAAAATGAAATTCCTTTATTTTTTGTGGTGGGGAAAAGTATTACAAAAATAGGTGATACATAAATCGAAATACAATAAACAAGTGTGATTTGTTTGCTTGATTTTAAGCGTGCGCGTGCACACACCCACATGCACAATCACCCTGTGAAAGCATTCTGCTTAGTGCTGAAATTTCAGTGCACCCACCCCACACACTCAATTCTCCTCTTTTATTCTTAAAGCTCTCCTGATCTTTTTATATTGTTCCCACTTCAGATGCTCTATATAGCTGGGAGTAAATTGAACTGAAATGGAATTCTTAGTAGGCATAATTTCCTCCACCTTTATAAAGAAGAATTCTAGGCCAAATCTGATGAACTGATCTTTTGCTTCTGCAGCAGTTAGATAAGCTTAGAACTGATTCACTCATTGCCGGAATAGACAGAACCCAAGGAAATCAAGCCTCAGCCTATATCAGATGCCCTTAGCCCCTGTTTACATATATTTCTGTTTTCTTCAAGTCGAAACTCAATTTAGAGAGAACATTGTTTTCAATGTCGTATGTTGCAATAATCATTAGGAAGTTCTATCCGTGATACTTTGTTTAAAGTCCTGCCATCAGCCCAAATGTCTGTCTTGGTTTTTTCCTCACATTTCCTGCACCTTTATGTGACCTTTATTGACTCGGGGGATCTGTGTGATGCTCGTGGGAGCGGAGACACAGCCTCTGGAGTCATCTCATTCAGCAGGTTAGCCGTGCAGCCACTGCTGTCCCCACCTCCTGGCATTCTGCTGTGAGTGTATCCAACCCCCCGGGAGCTCAGAAATCCAGCGGGGCTGGGGCTCTTCCACGTTACGTCTGTTTCTTCCAGCGTCTTCCACGTGGGTCACCTTCCCAGTATCATCCATTCCGTACAGAATGGGTTGGGGAAACGTAGAAATGATGTTGAAAACCTGAGTACAAATATAAGGAGGTCATGATGAAGCAATTTACAGGCACAGGGCCTGGCACAGAGTTGGAGACAAATAAATGCTCACTGAATGGGACTGACTGGCTACACTGCCATTTCACAATTGCATTTTGCTTGCGACTTCATGAATCTAATAGGGCAGGGATCTATGATTTGACCCCTTTGTCTCTTCATCAGAGCGCTATCATGAAATTAAACAAAAGATTAGCTTTGGTTTACTATACCTAATAACCTAAAAAGGTCAATCAATCCATCAATCCTGGCTCATAGAGAATAATTTTTGACTTATCTCAATGTAGATTCCCAAGCAAATTAAATTTGAAGTGAAAAAAGGTAGAGAATATCCATCAGATTATTTTATACACTTTCACTTTTTTTTCCCATTAGTCTCAGTACCTGATTATCATTAATTCCACTCTATTTTTTCATAAAGCCAAAGGCAAGTGCAATACGAATTATTTCACAGTTTCATTGCAATACATTTAATTTTTATATTTCATTAACAAAATGGCCATAAAATTGACACGAAATTTATGTAGCCAGGCAGAGAAGGTGTCTGAGATGTTTGATAGTTTTGTGTCAGCAAAATGAAATACCATGTTTGACAAAATCCTCCTTATGATATATGACACTTAGATTTGCTGTCACACATTTCATCATCGCTAAAATGTGATTTATATTGTATTCTCCATCACTGAAATAAAACCCTGAGCAAATCCCCCTCGCTGTATATCTAGGTCTTTCACCTTATTAATGGTCTTTTATGGCTGAGAAGAGTGACTGCTAATAACCACTCTATGCAGATTACAATATAGCGATAAATAAGTATCTTCTAAGGTTATGTACATAGTGATTTCCTCCCCTCTAGAAGTTACATGAGGATAATCATGAGTACACACAGACAGGATTTCCAGCACTCACGTGTAGACAATTGGATGATTCTAATCAAATGAAACACCACAAAGTCTGCAAAGCCTTTCACTGCCTGCTCCAGACTGCCTTTGAGTGTCGAAGAAAAGATCTTTCTTCCCCATCTCCATGGGGCCATCTCTGTGCTGTTTCCAAAATTTCTTTGCCCAGCCACATGTCTCGCTGTTTCCAAAATACTTTTGCTGTTATCCTAGCTGCCCCTGTGCCTGGGAGAGTTTTCCTGAGTTCCTCGTGCATAATGAAATTCTGCTTAACTCCAGTGAAACATTCTCCTTCTTGGAAGCCCTCCTTCACCTTATGTCCAGCACACAAAATTGAGCACTTCTTCTTTTGAATTCCTATAGTGAGATCTCTATCTATCATCTATCTATCATCTATCTATCTATCTATCAGCACATTTAGTAATGTCGTTTACATGCATTATTCCTCAAAGCAGACACTTGTCAAGTTTGTAGTCATATCGCTTCACAAAGTGTCTGGCATTAGGCACTGGACAGGTATTTGGATGAATGAATGAATGAAGTGGAATGGGAGAATTGGAAAAATATTTTAAAGAAGGAGCTAGTAGTATTAGGATTTATTTCTAAGATTGGTGCTGAGTTTTTAACGCCCTTAAATATGCTGTTTGATTAAAAAAAAAATATGCTGTTTGATTACTTCTGGCCAAGTAGTACTGCTATCGCTGTGAACCAGGGAGAATGCTCTTTTGTGATTTCTTGTTGTTTTCCGAGTTCCCCATAAGAGTAGAAGTTCCTTGAGGTTAGAACTTCTGACTTAGGCTTTCTGTATCCCCAGCCTACACTGTCTGTGGCATGGAGCAGGTGGTCTATAAAAATTTGTTGAAAGAATGAACACTCAATCCCGGTTCACTGGTGATTCATTGTGTACTTCTAAAACTCCCTTCATCCATTTAAGTATTCCAGACATTTCAGTTATGGTAGGAGAGTGGGTATTTTCCTGCTCTCGGAGACCCTCTAGGTCAGTTTTTCAGGATATCGTCTGTGGCCATCCTGGTGGTCTTTCTCCAGGAGGACATAACGCAAGTCTCGCCATACAGAGCTTCCTCAACCTACAGTGAGATTACTTCCTGAAAAACCTATTGTAGGGGTGCCTGGGTGGCTCAGTTGGTTAAGTGTCTGACTCTTGATTTCAGCTCAGGTCATGATCTCAGGGTTGTGAGATCCAGCCCTGTGCCGGGTTCCACACTGGGCGTGGAGCCTCCTTAAGATTCTCTCTTCCTCTCCCTCTGCCCCTCCCCCCTAAAAAAAACAACTATTGTAAGTTGAAAATATACATCAAGAATACATTGAATACACCTAACCTACCAAACACCATAGCTTAGCCTAGCCTAGCTTGCCTTAGAGTTGCTCAGAACACTTATGTTAGCCTACAGTTGGGCAAAATCATTGAGCACAGAGTCTATTTGATAAGAAGATGTGGAATATTTCATGCAATGTATTGAATACAGTACTGAAAGTGAGCCATAGGTACACAAGTGTTGTCAGTATATCGGTTGTTGACCCTCATGACCACATGCTGACTGAGAGACGTGTTGCCGCTTCCCAGAATCGGGACAGAGGATTAAACTGCATATCGCTGGCCTGGGACAAGATCCAAATTCCAAATTTGAAGTTCAGTTTCTCCCGAATCATCATAAAGTCTTTTTGCGTCACTGTAAAGTCACGTCAAACCATCCTAAGTCAGAGATCATCTGTATACCCAATAGATAAAAATATTGAGTCAGCTCAAATTTACTTGAAATATAAATCAAATAATTTTTAGCAATTGTTAACATTCCCAGTAGACTTTCGGGTACTTGGGGTACAAGAAAACTAAAGCCATATTCTTTGCCAGCAACTCTTGCAGGAAATGCTGTTTATGTAAACTCTTAAAAATGTGGATTGCTTTAGTAGTTTATACTATAAAAAATCATAAAATTAGAAAAATCAGAAATATCTGGAAAATGGTATTATTCTGAGGTTCAACCTAAACCTAAAAATTTCAATTGATGACCTATTTTGCCACATGTCAGAAAATAGTTCGAAAGAGTTCATTTTAAATCTCCAGGATATTTGATCTACTTGACCATATATTTGAGTATCATATAGACAAGGCTAAATTCTAATTTTGGGTTCAGCAACTTCAGAAGGATTTTAATCCCTCTTTCACATCTGAGGGGATAATACTATGGATGTTTATTGAGTGACATGAATATACTAAAAATAACAAATTCAATGTCTTACTTTGTTAGAAGGTATAATCAACTTGGACTTCCTTTATAATATTCACAGTAATCTAAATTTTGAACAGAGGGAAAACATGAAAGTTTCAGAGATAAAAGTTGACCTTAAAACTACACACAAAAATTGACTACTTGGGAGACACCATGTGATGATTGTTATCCAAAGACAAAGTCTCAGTTTGTCTTGGTTAAATCCCACCCAGCTACAGATGTTCTTCAGCTGGTGGATCTATTCTTCACTGGATGGGGTCTAGAGTTAGTCTCAGCTCATGCCTAGCCTTCCTGGAGTCCATGCAGAACCCCTGTTCACTCCCTGTGCATCAAGTTATAATCCTGCCCCACTACTCCCCTGTGTTTGTTTAGTCTGGGGCTGAGTGTCTGTCTTGGTTTCCTGTCTTGTACCATTATTCCCTTCTGAGAATGGAATTCTGCTCTGGATTCCAGCTGACTTGGTTTGGCTGACCAGCCCTCTCCTCAGGGACTGGATTGTTGCCCATCTCCCCAGCCACTCACTGCTTCAAATCCTAAGGTTGTGTCTGGAAGAAAGATCCTGGAGAGGACTGATTGTGCCTTGTTCATCATTGGCTTCTCCATGCCTCGCATTCATCTACTACCAAGGAGATGACAATTATCTAGTCAACAAATGAAAGAATGCATTCAGGCCTTTTTCCCTTTCTTCCTCCACGGTATACTCTTTGCTTTTACAGTCAACTTTCTTGAAGGTTCATCCTCACTAGCTCTCTCCACTTCTCTGTTGCAAAGGTACTAAGTCTCCTAGAAGTCTTACGCTTAGGATTCCTCTTAGGTGTCCAGATCAGGTTTCTCATACATAGGGAGAAATGCAGATTGAAATTCATTTTGTGCCATAACTTAGGAAATTGTGGTTTGGACTGCTGGTCACCCACATTGTGCCTCGGTTCTCCAGCCATGCCCCCCTAACTCTGTGCTTGGCTTATTCATATTTTCCAACCATCCTAGCCTCTCACTCTTGGGATGACAGATAATTATTCTAGGATCTGGATCTGCCTCAAGTGAGGATGAAGATACAAACCAGAGTCTTCCCAGTGGTTTTCAGGCTTTATAGGGGTCTCTGGAGAAGTAAATATTTCTCCCATGCAAGGAGAAATATTAGAGATGAGACCAGGTAGGAAAAAAGTTGAGACCTTTCATGATAATTAATTAACCTTTGTAGGATCAATTTCCTCATCTTAAATATAGGTATTATAAAGTTCATCTTAAAAGTCTGGGGATTGATATTTAATAAAGTACTAAACAAAATCACTGTAAAGTGTTATTTAAATTAGGCTAATAACACCAGAAGTGTGCCAGGCCTTCATACGATGTTTACAGAATGCATTAATTTCATTACGAATTGTAGTTGACCCTTGAACAATGTGGCGGTTAGTGTTGTCCAACTCTCATGCAGTCAAAAACCCGTATATAACTTTTGACTCCCCAAACACTTAACTACTAGTAACCTGCTATTAACCAAAGCCTTACTGATAATACAAACAGTAGATTAACACTTGTGATGTTTTATATCTATTTTATACTTTCGTACAATAAAGTGAGCTAGAGAAAAGAAAGTGTTATTAAGAAAGTCATTAAAAGGAGAAAATAACATTTATAGTATGAATTGTAAAAAGTACACATGTACGTGGCTCCATGAAGTTCAAACCCATGTTGTGTAAGAGTCAACTATATGTTAAATATGGAATCCAAAATATTCTTATAAAAAAAACTCTAAAAATTTAGTCTGTAGGATGATATAATCTTAGAGCAATTGAAATAATGTTAACCATTAATTTTCTGAGACTTTAAAACTTTAATTCATGTGCTTGACAATTAGGAAAAAAGAGTTCACAATGGCCTTATGTTCATATTGCTTAATCATAGGGTAGAATCCTTTTTTCTTATCTGTTATTCATTTTGAAATAAAAATCCTTTTTCTTCAAAAGAAAGTAAAGAAAATTATTTAACATTTAAAAGAAAATTCTTGCTGTCTTCTCCTTTAGCATAAAAGCACATAGAGTGAAAAAGAAAAAAACCAACATTGCCCAGGATCACAGCTGGTTGAGCAGACATACAAGCAAGCTCTGGGTCTTGCTGGTATGTTCTCTCACATGAGGAAATGGGATATCTCATGGCTTCAAGTTGACCGTTTAGTTTGTCACATGGACCAGAGCTTGCAGTTGATGTAGGCTGGGATATAACTGAGTGTTGACCACCATACCTTTTAAAATTGGGATCCTCATTCCAAGAGGATTGGGAGCTGAGGGGAGAGGGAGACAAATGCGGAGAGTCTGGCACGTGCCGGGCACCCTAGTATGGTGTGTGTGAATCTGCCTCATCTCCACTTGTATCACAATCCCGAAGGGCAATATTAATTTCCTCATTTTAAAGATAACAGAACTGAATCTCAGAGAGATTTAATTAACGACAACAAGATTAAGTCAGTAGCTAAGAAGAATCTGAGCAGAGGGTTGAACCCAGACCTGTCTGTTCCTCCATCGAATGCTCAGTCTATAGTGTTGTGCTCCTATCCATGTCTTACCCTCACAATGTAACCTAAAATGCTAAGGTTTCTGCTCACACTTCTCCACTGAAACAAACTCTCCAAGGAGAGGGTCAATGCGCCTCCCGCTCCAGGAGAATGGGTCTCGCCTCAGTTTGGGTTCTCTCGGACTGCTGAGGAGCTCAGCATTCTATTGACCTGACTGCTGCTTCCTCACACTCCTCCGTCTTCAGCTCCTCAGGAGATATCTTCTCCTCTATTATCCTCTTGTTTCTTGGGCCTCACCTTTTGTGGCTTCCACATTCTTCGGGTCTCTAAAGTGGGTGTGTTCTGGGACTTCACACTAAAATTCATTATTTTTTTCTAATTTCTCCCAAGACAAGTCAAACTCATAGAATCGATCATCAAATTTCTATAGGTCACACCGTAATATCAACCTGTGATTTAGCCACTTCAGGTTATCTCTGCCTGGATGCCCTCTTCCCATGTCTGTCACCCGTTTTGACTAGTTAATACAACATTTATTTTTAATGTTTTGAATTTAAATTTCATCACGTGTAATGTATACTTTTCATTTTGTTGCAGACTCCCCTGTTCTTTATAACTTACATTGAACTGATTCGCGCATTTGTGATACCTGTTCGACATTGTAAGCATTTAAGTTTGTGATTTCTCAAAAATCAGCTCTTCAATTGTCAACTCATCTAGCATAGGGGTCAGCAAATTACCATCCATGGGCCAAATCTGGCCTACTGTCTGTTTTTATAAATAAAGTTTTATTGGAACACAACCATGGCCATTTTTGTACATGTTATCTATAGCTACCATTGTGCTATAACAGCAGAATTAAGCAGTGCTGACAGAGACACTATAGCCACAGAAAATTTTTACTATCTGGCCTTTTACAGAAAATGTTTGTCATCCCTATTCCAAATTTCTTAATTTTGAGTGATAGCCCTATCATTCTTGCTATAACTCAGTTAAAAACTCTACGTCATTACAACTTTTCCTTTTCACCTCTTCCATGTCTAATTACAAAAACATTCTGCAAATTTCCTTCCTTTTAAAGGCTCTCGCATTCTATTCTGTTTTCTTATACTCACCACACTGGTCCACATCATAATTATAAAGGTCCTTTGGTTAATTTCCCTACTGTTCCATTTTTGCCCACTTGCCCATCACATGATGTACTCCTTATTGATTTTTCTAACTCCATATAATCATCTTTCCTTCAGAATTCTTACAGAGCCCCTCAGAATATGTCACAGAGTCACCTTATTACATGCTTCATCACAAAAATCATTATTGATCATGTCTATACATGACTTAATATCTAAAACATGAATTAAATAAGGTCAATGGGGGATAAATAACTTGTCTAAAACTATACATTCTGGCCAAGGCAGAACCGAGATTATAATCCAATTCTCTTGGCTGTCAATGGAAATTTCCTTTTACTAGTTAGCCTGGTATACACCTTGTCTGACTTCAGTGATGTCTCTGAAGATTTGTTTTTACATCCTAAATGAAACCTATAGGTTTCCATTTCCCACCTTTGCATATTAATCTTAGTCCTTGTTCCTACATACTGTGTCCCTCTCTAGACTTTGTATTCATTGTTCGGCCCCCTCAGAACACTTGCTTCTATGAGTCTACTGCAAGTTTCCTACTTTCCCACAGTTCCTGCTTCCCCTGTTGTGAAATTTCTTGTTTGTAGCAATACTATAAACATAACTGACTTGTTATTTATGTTTTGCCAAATATACGTCTTTCTAACTATATTAGGAGCCTACTTCTTCATGGAGTCCTGAGTGGGGTAGACAGAGTTGTGGGACACACTGAAACCTGGAACCCAAAGCAGGGGTTGGGGGAAAGAAGCCCGGCCTGGAAGGGCCGTGTGTGGGGAAAAGGAAAGCTGACCGCCCTTGAGAAGGGTGACCAGAAGTCCGCTTCGGTTTCCTTCTGGTGAGTGTTTCTGTGCACACAGTTTCCCTCTTGGTCGAAAGGCACGTTGACAGACACGCATGTGCAGAATGCTGGGGTCAGGTGGGACACAGGAGGCCCCCTGGCACCTGGCCACAGGATGAAGCGTGAGGTCAAGCGTAGAAGGTGGGGCTGATAAGACACAGGTATGATGGCAGGATATTGGCTCCTGGGGCTTAGAGTCATGTTAAGACCTTAATCCCAACAGGGGAAAAGAGAGCTGAACTGAAAATAGTTATAAAGGCTGGTCCAGTGTGCTGGGGGGAGGAGGGTGCTGCGACCGTGTGAGCACGGGCGTTTCTCATCCTCATGGGACAGTGACACGCATGGGCACGTGGTCGGAGAGGACTGACACACAAGCTTCATGGTCACTTTGGGCTTGTGGATCAGTGGGACTAAATGTTTTTGCTGAAGCTGCGAGTGTTCCCTCATGAAAGGCTCTGGGGAACACAAGGACTGGTCTCCTTCAATGATGTCTCTTTTGATCCCAAGCACCTCGCTCTGTGCTTGACTCACATCAGCCTCTCAACACATTTGCTGCTGCTGCTGAAGAGAATTGCAAGTCAGCTTGGATTTACTTACCACCCTACAGGAGGAGAGCAATGCTCGGAGGATAGGGGGACAGAGACCGAGAGGGGACCGTGGAGGACAGAGACGGAGCGACGAAGGACAAATACAGATAGGAGACCAAATGTCCGTGCTATGACACTGTCCGCATTGGGGTAAGCGGTGGACATCAGTGACCGAGCTCTTCATTAGCCCGCAGTAAAATGCAAGCCTTTTACCAGCAAAAATGAAAGAAAGACAGAGAAGAAAGGAAGCAGAAGGCAGTGAAGGACCCCGGAGGCCAGAGCTCCCACGTGGTCGTCTCCAGCACGGACCCGGCCCACGCGTGGGGGGTTAATATGATCGTTAACCAATGGAAAGAGAAAGCAGCATTTCTGAGAGGAAAAAGGGACCTTCAGGAGGAAGTCGTAGGGTGGGAATTGACCACCATTTGAGGAAATACGCGGAAGAAGTCCTTGCTCGGCGTGCCCACCCCGTCTCATCCCCAGCCCCTTCAAGACAGAGCAAGGGTACCACAGATGGAAAGTGTGACCACCTCTGGCACCTGATGTCTTCCATTTAAACAGGCAAGTGGCATCACCAAGAGGCTCCATGTCCTGACGATGGCCACCTCCCCAGGCACTAGGTGGAGCCAAGAACATGTTTCCTCTGATGTCGGCTCCTACTCTTAGCACTCTTCCCTGCGAGAGAAGCCAGCGGAACATATGGTCCGACAGGAAAGCAATATCCGCCACCTAAAGAGATGGGTCGCTTTCATGATGCTTCTGCTTAACCAAATAATGGATTGACATTGAAGGTGAGGGAGGAGAAGTCCTGCTTGCTTTAAAATCCTATTTTTAAGGCCCTTTTAAGGTCTCTTAATATTTAAATTCCACTGACATTTTCTGAGCAAAACGGAGCCCACATTCTCCTGCCAGCCCTCCCACCCTGAAACCCGACTGCGCATAAAGCTCACAGGAGTGTTTATTTAAACTATATTCTTTTATAACAAACTGGGATTTATTCCTAGACCAACTGATTGAGTGCTTTAATTTACAAACGGGTTTCCCAAAGCTCGGCAAAGCCACCAGATGCAAAGAGAGTGGCCGCGTGGCCGTGCTCTGCCTCTTTAATGCAGGCAGTATTGTAAATTGCATTTTCCACTTCTCGTGGCAGCAAGGGATTAAGCCGAGATGGAACGCAATGGAACCCGCTTCATCCTGTCACCTCAGAGCGGGAAGAGGAGAGGAAGGCACGATGGTGGGCTTGCCAGGAGAAATGCCATCATCCTTATCCGAGTAAGTTCGTGACCGAGCAAGAGCAAACCCATCCCATCCGTTTGTATTTGACGTTTTCTGCTGGTCAGTTTGCGGTGACAAACACCCAGAGGTAATTCACATTTGTTCAAGATACCAGCTCTCATAAAGGCGTCTTGATTTCAGAAATAGATTCTAATATGTATTTTACATACAGCACTATTTAAATTATTTATGCCATCCTGATCCGTAGAATAGATAACGGGGATATACGGCCTGGAGAAGCCGCTGGGTCCTCTTTGCTAACTTCTCCAGTTACTGGGACTGGAGTAATGCCGTGCGGCTCGAGAAGAAGCTGCTCTAGGCGAACGAAGGTGAGTCGGGGCTCTCGCTTGCAGCACCGGCGCTGGGACCACAGCCCCCGCCCAGGGCTGCACTCAGGTCATGCCCAGGGATTCTGCCTGTGCAGTCCTTCTTCGAGCAGGCTGAATGGTGCTATTTTTATTCTCATATGTAGCCTCAGAGAGTCTGGACCCCATCCGTAGATTAGACCTTAGGCAGCTTTTTCCAAAATGGAGTTAGCTCTTAACCGTCTGTGTCAGAATCGCTTGGATGATTGTTGGAAGTAAAAATGGTCGGGTCTCCAACCTCATGAGTCAGAATCTGAGTTTGTCCCCACGTGCTTACTGTACACCGTAAATTTGAGAGCTCGTGTTCTACAAGAACAGTAAAGGTCCTATTTGGTCAATTTATAGGTTTTTATTGGGCCGGTTAGAAATTGTTTCAACGAGAATTGGCACGCGGTCCCAAAATAGCATAAACTAATGTTTGTGACTTAAATTGGAAGAACATCAGAACTTTCATGATTTTTCGCCCATAATTTGTCACAAGCATCGGTTCTTGCCAAATAGCAGGCACTTCAGATCCATCTTCAAAACACATACTGTCTCCCTCTCTAAAACCAAACCAACAACCAAGATGCGTAGGTAAGCTTGTGGCTCGTAGGGGGCTCGTGGTGCCCCCACCGACTGAGTCCTACGCAGGATGATTTGTCCCTCCCGCCATTATTCAGAGGCGGAGGTTCCTTCCACG
>JAPYYM010001618.1:0-13257 GCA_028534135.1 Potos flavus
GGCACATATTGCATGGAGCACTGGGTGTGGTACATAAACAATGAATCTTGTAACACTGAAAAAGTAAAATAAAAGTATTTGGGGGGGGAAAAAAAGAACTGGTCCTTTCTTCCTCTGAGCTCCTACTTGGAAATTAATTCGAAATTAATCTAGTCTTTTTTTAAGAAATAGATTATGGGTGGCATTAATTTTTTAGATCTCAAAAACAAGTAAAACACTCTAAGTCTGCCTTTAAAAAGGTAAAAAATGTATTAGATCTTTCTAATCATTTCTGTTCCTCTCCTCATACAACCGACATTGAGTGACTGGCCCAGCTTCTCTCAACACCTTCATGCTGAGTTCCCAGTATCAGACCAACTCTCTGACCACAAGATGCACAGTCAGTACGGTTGGACCCAGTACCTGCTCTCTTCCACTTGCCTCAATAAACTAGATCCTACTTTAAACTAAATCCTAAAACTAGATTAAACTTAAACTAGATCCTACTCCCCTTTACTTTGGGGCTCCCAGATGAGGCCCTCAGGCCTCTGACTGATGCCCTCTTCCTCTAGTCCCATGAATATTGCAACTCTGACTCCCCAACAGACCCACCATACACATCAAGCATAGTGCAGGGTCCTGATGAAACTACTTTGTTTTTAAAGATGAAGCTTTAAGGAGCATTCCAAACTTTCAGTGGCTAGGAGGAAGGCAGGTAACAAATACATAAGTATTCTCTTAAAATACTAATGTCCCTGGACTGTAAGAAAGTCAAGCATTCATCCATTAATATAAATGAGAAGTAATCTAATTAACCAAATCCTACAAAAAATAGAGTGCACAGGAGGTGAATTTTGTTTGGGGGCTGGGTGGAGGGGGTGGTTGCTAGTAATAATTTTAGAGTACATGGTCCTCTTCGGAGTGGGGCAGGGTTAGGGATAGGGTTAAAGCAAATAAGGAAACTATGTGCCAAGAAGACTAAGGAGAGGACAAGAGGGAGGAAGATGTTGAACGAACTTCACCTATTTCAAAAAATAATATTCATCCTCATTAGGCCTAGTTGTTTCTGTGTCCCCAAAAAAAGGAACTTCTTTTCTTTTCCTCTGCCCTGCACCAAAGAACTCGAATCCAGCACCTGGGCTCCTACAGTGAGTTGTGCTATATTGTCAGTTAAGTATGACCTTATGAAAATATTTCTTGACTCACAATCTTTAGGAATATTATACATGCATATATATTTTAAATGAATAAATAAGTGAATAAATACTATATTAAGAATATAGTCATTATATTTTCATTAGTAATTTGTTGGAAACATAGGCCAACTTCCTAACAATGCTGGGAATGTAGTTTGTTCAATGGAAGATCCCCTGTACTGAATGTAGTCAGTAAATTGCAAATTAAAGAATAATTTGGGAAGAAATACCAAGAATTGTCATCCTCTCATTAGTCTCCTAGGGCTGCTCCAACAGGTTACCACAAACTTGGTGGCTTAAATGACAAAAATGTAAAATTCCCTCACAATTTTAGAGGCTAGAAGTCTGAAGTCCAAGTATCAGCGGGACCACCCTTCCTCTGAAGGCTCTAAGGATGATCCTTCCTTGTCTCTTCCAGCTTCTGGGGGCCCCAGCAATCCTCGGGGCTCTTTGGCTTGTAGCTGTAACACTCCATTCTCTCCCACCGTCTTTACATGACTGTCTTCTCTGTGTCTGTCCTTTGCCTAAATCTCCCTCTTCTTTCTTCTATAAAGACCAATTATTGGATTTAGTAGATTAAGTGGATTTAGTGCATTAAGTCCAGGATGATTTCTTCTCAAGATCCTTCCCCCCCTTTTTTTTATTGTTATGTTAGTCACCATACAGTACATCATTAGTTTTTGATGTAGTGTTCCATGATTCATTGTTTGCATATAACACCCAGTGTTCCATGCAATACGTGCCCTCCTTAATACCCATCACCGGGCTCACCCATCCTGTGCCCAAAACCTTCAGTTTGTTTCCCGAAGTCCATAGTCTCTCATGGTTCATCTCCCCCTCTGATTTTACCCCTTCATTTTCCCCTTCCTTCTCCTAATGTCGTCCATGCTATTGCTTATGTTCCACAAATAAGTGAAACCATATGATAATCGTCTTTCTCTGTTTGACTTATTTCACTTAGCATAATCTCCTCCAGTTCCAACCATGTTGATGCAAATATTGGGTATTCATCCTTTGTGATGGCTGAGAAATATTCCATTGTATAAGTATTGTATAAGTATTGTATAAGTATTCCATTGAAAAAGATACCAGCCCTTTATCTCTAGTGTCATTTGCAAATATCTTCTCCCATTCCACGGGTTGTCTCTTTGTTTTTTGTTTTTTGCTTTTTTTACTGTTTCCTTTGCTGTGGAGGAATAAACATTGTTAAAAATGTCTATGTTGCCCAAAGCAAACTATACTTTCAACTTTCAACACCATCCTGATCAAAATACCAATGGCATTTTTTAAAGTGCTGGAACAAACAATCCTAAAATTTGTATGGAACCAGAAAAGACCCTGAATCACCAAGAAAATGTTGAAAAAGAAAAACAAAGCTGGGGGCATCACATTAGCTGATTTCAAGCTATATTACAAAGCTGTGATCACCAAGACAGCATGGTACTGGCATAAAAACAGACACAAAGACCAATGGAAGAGTAGAGAGCCCAGATATGGACCCTCAACTCTATGGTCAACTGATTTTCGAGAAAGCAGGATAAAATATCCAATGGAAAAAAAGACAGTCTCTTCAATAAATGGTGCTAGGAAAACTGGACAGCTATATTTAGAAGAATGAAACTCAACCATTCTCTTACACCATACACAAATATAAACTCTAAATGGATGAAAGACCTCAATGTGAGGCAGGAATCCATCAAAACTGTAGAGGAGAACATAGGCAGTAACCTTTTTTACACTGGCCACAGCAACTTCTTTCAAAACACATCTCATATCAAGATCCTTAACTCATTTCAACTACTAAGACCCTATTTCCAAATAAGGTCACATTCTGAGGTTCCAGGTGGACATGAATTTTTGAAAGATATTATTTAACCCACCATACCCTCCAAATGGGAAGCCAATAAATGTGAATATAAAAATGAGATGAGTTGTGTACGGGAATACCCCACTATTACCACCAAAAATGAGATACACCCCATATCTCATGTAGGAAAAGGAATATCTTCTAAAATCTCAACAAGGAAACCACACTGTAAGCTGCATAATACCAATTATTTTTATTATTTAAATTTATGTTAACAGGATGTTGAAGAAGACCAGAGGAGGGGGATTCTGAAAAACTCATGGAATTTTGGGTACCATCCTAGGAAGAAAATGATTTGATTATGATTAACTGTTACTAGTTACCTAGACCAGAATTATCTCAAACTGCTTTTCACAGAAGACTAGTTCTATGGGATGTTCCTAGAATTAACATTGTACACACATGCACACCCACACACAGTTTGGTGCTCAGCACTCACAAAACTGCACTTGTGAGGAGCAAAGCTAAGGACTTGCCCTTGTCCCATGGTGACCTCACCACAAAGCAGTGGTGTGGAAGGGTTGCTGTAAACAGCCAGCTGTGCTTTCCCTCCACAACCCTCCCTCTACCTGTAGCTCTCTACTCCTGCATTTAAAATATGCACACATTCCACATATGGACAAACTCTTAACAAGGGATTGGAAATTCCCAAGTATTTATTATCTCTTCATCAGTGAACTGAAGGAAGCAGTTGTTCTCCTAAGCACAAGAATATTATTCATCTTATATGTAATTAAATGGCAGTATACTTCAAATCATACAACGACCTTCTTAAACAAGTTAAAAATACTAAAAATGGTGTTTGAAAATGTAGATGTGCTCTGAAGTATCATTCTGAACTTCAACTTGTTTGAAGATTCACAAAACGAAAAAGAGTTTTCTCTATGTACCTTACTTAAAAGTTGGGACTCTGGGCGTCTTGCACACATATGCATACGTACTCACACACACACACCATAAACTCCTGTGCCACTTGCCACGCTCACCTCCTCGCTGCCAGGCACGCATCTTTACAGGAAAGAAGACACAAACAATACACCAAGAAAGAAATCAGGGAAACCAAATAGTGAGAACAGAGCAATGGAAGTGAGGCAGGAGTGAAACATGACCAGAAACCCCCAATACTTAAAAAAAAAAATCCATTACACTAGGGCGCACCTCTAAATTTCCAAAGACTATTCTCAACTATCTTCACAATTTAGATCCATCCTCATCACTGACCCTAAAACAAACCCCAGCAACTTGAAGTCCCCTTCTGGCAGAGTGATAGCAGAGACAAATTTATCATTGGTGGTTAGTTTCATCAAGCAAGCTGATCCTTGGGTGGGATGTGTTTCCCAAAAATGTTGTCAGGGCTGGAGACAGGAGGGAGATAGACTTTCTGGGATCTAAATTTGTTGGATAGATGAATGGAGACACTTGTGAAAACAATCCCAGGAAAACAGAAGATGGTTGTTTAAAGTTTCAATGACATAATACAGTTGTTAATGAGCTCGGCATTGGACCATGACTTGCACATGTCTACTTTTTATAAAATGAGAATAGGCTTAACTGTTAATTACCAAAATCATTAGCTAATTGAAACAATATGTCTTCAGTTTCAACAAGTCATTGTGTGTGTGTGGACTCAAAACCTCGATCTATTTGTATTTGTTATTCCTTACAAGATGATTAAGATCCCAGATACTCCCAAATTTCAGAATGTTACCTCTAACTTGATGCCCTCTGAAAAATACTTTGATAACTAAACCCCTTGTTATTAACTAAGCTAAGAATATTTTTTAAGATTTATTTACTTATTTGAGAGAGAGAAAGAGAGAGCGGGGGTAGGGGCAGAGGGAGAGAAGCAGACTCCAGTCTGAGCGTGGAGCCCTATGTGGGGCTCAATCCCAGGACCCTGAGATCCTGACCTGGGCCAAAATCAAGAGTCAGCTGCTTATCCGACTAAGCCAGCCAGGCATCCCTAAGCTAAGAAGATTTTTAACCTCACACTCACATAAATTCCAAAAGACACTGAGTACTACACTTTTTGTGCTTTGGATAAATGGCATAACAGATTCCAAGGTCATAAAGGCTAGGAATCTGTGTAGGTGGGTTCTGACTCTGGATGTGTGAGTTGGGGCAGATTAATCTATCTGGATTTTAGTCTCCTCACTTGTAGAGTACAGTCTGTAGATTAGAATAACTGCTTAAATTATATTAAGACATATTTCTATAAAGTGAAAATAAAAAGTAATACAATAACCATTATGTACTTAAATACCCGAGCTTCACAAATGTGTTTATAGACCTTTGAATGAGGTTCATCAAAAAAAGACCTACACAAAAAAAGGAGACCCAGGGGTAAAACCAGCCCTGCAGAGAATAGACACCCATACCTATGGCTGACAATTACAGATACAAGATTCTAGACAAAGATCTGCCATTTGGATCTGCCATTAGGTTTTTCCAAGGGTGGAGACACTTAGCCAGGCTATAGAAGAGAGGGCAAAGAGTCCTTAAGATTGGCAGAAAGGACCCCTTGGAAAGAGTGGTCAAAGATCTGGGCTTTCTTCTCTCTCCATGAGTGCTAGTCCCGCCCCACCCCTCACTTGCTCACTCCAAAAATTGGCAGGTCCAGCTTCCATAGAAAGCTTGCCACGAGCTCCTGAAGTCCAGAGGACATAGAGCCTGATAAAGGCAAGAGACTGATAAAGGCATCAGCATGTCCCTGATGGCCGAGGGAGGAGAGGAAACTTCCATGAGAGCATTGGGAGCTGACAAGAAGGAGATATGTCCCCTATAGCCAGGAAGGGCCTCGTGGAAGACAGCAAGCCTTGCGGCATCTGGAAACAACCCCATCCAGGAGGTCTACCTGCCTGGGTGAGGGGACCCCAACAGCAAGGCTCTGGGTGGGGTGCACCATCAGAAGCATAAGCAGAAAATGGTGCCAGACAAAGATATGGTGGGTAGTACTCTCATGGAGAAGTCTCCAAATAGCCCCAGATGTGCCCCCATATCCTATGGGCATCTGCCATAACCGGGGGGCACTGACCCAAAAGGCAAACTGAACCAGTCAAGTCAGATCTTTCTGCCCTGACCTCTCCTTCCTGCTGCTGCTTCCTGTGTGTGTGTGTGTGTGTGTGTGTGTGTGTGTGTGTGTGTGTGGCCTCCATGCCGTCTCTGTGATCAAGGGACAGCACAGAGTAAGGAAAAGAAGAGGCTGAGCCTATAAGTCCAGGCACCAAGCGCAGTGAAGGATGCTTGAGCGAGAGATTAAAGTTTCTGTTTAGACTGGGCTTTTTAAAAAACTTTCAACTCAGACTATGAATTAATACCTAAAAGTGACACACACAAAAGCTTTGGAATCTGCCCAAAATATCATCCAGGAGTAGGGAAGAGAGATTTCCAGACGCACACGCAAAAAAAAAAAAAAAAAAAAAAAAGTAGTGCAAACATACAAAATCATGTTGTGATATCTACCCCACCAAGTCCAGTTGTTACATAAATATTTTACCATATTGTCCTCAAGGACTTCTTTTTAATAGATAAAACTTTATAGATACAAAGTCCCCCTTCCTGGTTTACCTCTCACCCTCCCCAGAAGCAACCACGATCCTGAAATTGGCTTATGTCATTCCTGCCTGTGTTTTTATATTCTCACGATGTAATTATGTATTTGAAAACAGCATATGGTATTTGAATGGGGCATTTGGGGCATGCTGTCTAAGGTCCTTTGTAACTGTTCTGTGGGATAGTATGGATTTTTTATTTTAATTAAATTAACAGACGTGAAGGAACTTTTTAATTTCCCCTCTACACTTGCGTCTCCTTGTTCATGAACAAAATACCGCAACTTATGACATGATAATGCAGAGAGAGGAGACTGGCCTGAGCGAGCGGCTGGATTAAATTAAATGAAGCAAAGCCAGCCGGGTAGGTGCATTGAGAGAGGAAAGAAATCACAGATACAGGATACGGCCAGAAGAGGGCAATATAATCTAATAAAAAGAGTGTGCATGCCAGGGCGGTAATTAACTTGGTGGCTAATAGGCAAGACCTCTAACACAACCTTTAAGTACTAGAAGGTAAAACTAGGAAACACAAGACTGATCATGTGACTTATTTGCCCAAGGTCAGAAAGCCAGTTAATATTTACCATTCCTGCCTTCCAGTTCAGCACAATGGGCGGTCTGTTGGCAGCCCTGCAAATGACTGATTCAGCAAACACAAGAAATCAGATTGGCCTAAATCAAGATGATATTTGTACTTCTTATTGAATCCCTTGTGCTGGTTTTAAGCCCTCAACACGCTCAACTGGGCACTTGGTTCATCATCAAGACATTAGTGCTCGAGGAGAGAACCAGAGATGAAGAATTTGGAAACGTAAAAATATAAAACTGTGCAGAAGCAGGGGTATTTTTAACCCTTCCCCAAAAAACCAAAACAAAAAACAACAAACACTTTAAGCTCTAATTCTTTACATTATTCTAAGCTATGTTGATATGGTTTTGTTTTTTTTTAAGATTTTATTTATTTATTTAACAGAGAGAGCAAGAGAGCACAGGCAGGCAGAGCAGCAGAGGGAGAGGGAGAAGCAGGCTTCCCACTGAGCAGGGAGCCCGATGCAGGGCCCGATCCCAGGACCCTGGGATCATGACCTGAGCCGAAGGCAGTCGCTTAACCAACTGAGCCACCCAGGCGCCCTATGTTGATAATGTTTTGCATGAAATTTTTAGAATGCTATCAAATGTACATGCTATTGACTACCCAGCTGGGACAGGAGTATTAATCAAATTAGGACAGCTAATGCTGAAGTCACAAAGAAAGCCCAACATCGAAGTAGCTAACATTTTAAAGCAGGGGTCAGCAAATCGGTCCAGAGCCTAATTTTCAAATAGTTTTATTGGAACAGAGCTGTGCCCACTTGGGTACACAGCATCTGGGGCTGCTTTGGAGTAGTTGAGTAGCTGCCGCAGAAACACAGGATATCTTCAATTTGGCTTCTTGGTCTGCAAAGCCTAAAATATATACTACCTAGTCTTTTACCAAAAAATGTTTGCCAGCCCCTCTTATGAAGCAATGCTGTCCAATGGAGCTTTCTTTGACGATGACAATGTTCTATTATCTACACTCTGCAACACACTAGCCACTAGCCGCATGTGGCTACAGAGCACCTGGGAGAGTGTGGCTGGTGGTTACCATCCTGGACGACAATGGAAGAGCAGAATTATTTTATTTTATTTTATTTTCAATTAATTTAAAGTTGAAAGAGGCACATGTGGCCAGGAGCTTTGAGGAATTAATCGTCTCATGGCATCTGTCAACTCTTGGCTTCCCACAGGGCTGAGGTTGTGTTATTTACAAAAACAGGCTGTGCGACAGATTTACCCGAGGGCAGGATTTCACTGACCCTGGCCTCGTAGTGTTAACACATGGAGATGCTGGGCTCCCTTCGTGACTTCAGCACCAGCTGTCCTCTCCTTCCCGCAACTCTCCACTTCCTTCTGAAAGACCATCACTCAAAAACTCTCCTGAGGGGGGAAAAAAAAAATAGGGAAAGCATGACCCACTACGTAAAGCTGGATTGAATTTCTTTGTCTTATATTTAGCTTCTTTAATCTGTACCAGTGTGTCGTGTAGGGATATTTTGGCTGCAGGGCACAGGATACCTAACGGTGGCCTGAGCAACCAGGGTCTACTTACTCACATAACATCTAGAGGCAGCCAGCCCCGGTGCTGGCTCCATCGATCAACCACACCAGAGCCCGCATTCTACAGTTCTGCTGAACTTCCTCTCTTGGTTGTAAAAAGGCTGCTTAGGTATTTAAGTCCGAAAGAAGTGGGAAAGGGTGTTGCACCCAATACGTCTGTCCTTTTTACCAGTGAAGTACAAGACTTCCCAGAAGATACTCTGCATATAAACCCCCACCTTACTGGTACCTGGTAATAACCAGCACTGGGTCACAGGCCCACCAAAGCTCTAAGAGAGGCTGAGAAAGCAGCATTGGATTCGCCAGGAATGAATGGTTGTCACCTAGGCATGAGCACGCCAGCCCCATGAAGGAGGGGATAGATAATCGTGTAAACAACTAACAGTGTCTCCCAATTAGAGTATGGCTCAGGTCCCAAGGCTGTCCTCCATGATAGCTTTCTAGGATTTCATGAACAGGTGTGTGTTCCTTGTACCCACCCCTTGGTTCGAGAACTATTCACTGACTACCTATGGGACATCAGGCATTGGGCCAGATGTCAGGCAGGGGCGGAAGACAGGGCTGGACATGCTGGCCCAGAGTATGGAGTGTCTGTACAAAGGCATGAATGAAAGTTTTGTGAAATAATACAAAGACCTGTGCCAAGTAAGCCGCAGATTTACGTGTCCACTTAAGCATCTCAGTACATTTAATCTGCAAGTATTTTCTGAGTGACCCGGCTTACTATGACATTTTACTGCATATCTGTAAACAGTTTGCTGTGTGATTATTTTGATTGTTTTAAAACCTCCTAGGAGATAAAAATCTCGGTGAGTCCATATGTAAGAAAGGTACTAGAGTTTTATTATTTTTCTATGTAAATCCTCCATCTATTGGGGCGGCAGAAATAGTATCCACGAATTGTAGTTCTCCAGGTTGTGCCTAAGTCCGGGGAGAGGGGAGACACCTTTCGAAGGAAAGGAACAGTCTGACCCATGATGGCATCTGAACACATCAGCAACAGTCGAGGTCCGATTCCATCAGCCACCTGCTTGTGGAAAACACATCCCTCACTCAGCCTCGTGGTCCCTTCAGGGATGATGCATGCCTCGCCCTGCTCCTCTGTCTAAGGATGTCATTCTGCAGTTATGTTTCACAGTGCGGTACAGGTGTGAGGCTGGTAGGGCCCCTTACAGGCTCAACAATCACTGTGGTCATCTCTACTCTGACGTCCTACCACCTCTACATAAGAGAACAGGGTTCAGCCCCCAACCAGGTTATTGAATCCTATAGCTCCAACAAAGGGCTGTGTGGCCTCCTGGGACTCGGGCAAGAGGGTGGGACAGAGAGCCACTCTCGATGAACCCACTTATTTCTGTGTTCTTGAGCCTTCCCTATCTCTTTTTCTCCCCTGGAAACTTTCAGCCAGTTATTTGAGGACTTCTACATATATTTATAGTAATATATTTTGTCGTCAAGTATTTTCCATCACAGATCATTCACATTTCTCCAAATCAGAGCCATCTCCGAAGAGGCAGAAGAAACCGAGAGTGTGGGGGAATTTATCCAATAAGGAGGAAGTCAAGAAGCTTACCTTATCAATCTGTCCCTCACCTCCCCATGACACCCACCGCATGGCCAACACAGAGCTGTAGGATTGCCCCTCCCTTTCACATTAACTCCACCTGCATGTCTGAGAGTTTGCTTCCCCCTGAAATTATCATTCAGATTCAGATGCAAGTAATTTATGTGAACATACACAATGGGTCATGGGTGAAGCACACACTAAGCAAAGGGACAAATGAATCAATGAATTATGTCTCGAAGGGTGAAAGGGGGCTCGCAGATTGAGGAACTGGAGAAAAGCTGCCAGACACAGATGAAAGAGGATAGCCTCAGGCACGGACACTAGTTGGAGTGTTTAAATGCTAGGAATATTTAAAGAATTGTGAGTATACTAGTCCCCCTTATCCATGGGGATACGTTCCAAGACCCCTAGTTCATGCCTAAAACCTTGGGGAGCACTGAACCCTACGTATACTGTTTTTTCCTATACATATACACCTGTGATAGAGTTCAATTTATAAATTAGGCACAGTAAGAGATTAACAACTAATAATAAAATATAACAGAGATTAACAACTAATAATAAAATAGAACAGTTGTAACACATACTATGATAGAAGTTAGGTGAATGAGGTCTCTCTCTCTCTCAAATACCTGATTGCACTCTTCTGATCCTTCTTCTTCTAGTGAGGATGTGAGATGATAAAATGCCCTCATGGTGAGATGAAGTGAGATGAGTGATGCTGGCTTTGTGACCTAGCTTTGGGCCACTATTGACCTTCTGAAGATACGCCAGGAGAACCATCTGCTTCCAAACTACAGTGAACCGAGGGAAACTGAATCCTCGGACAGCAAAACCACAAATAAGGGGGGAACTGCTGTACCTCACCTGCGGTCATGTGCATCGTTTCTGCCCTATAAAGTCCCTGCAAATACTACATTAGCTGGTACTGAACCAATGCTCCCAGGGGAAAAGACAGGGTTAGGTTCCTACAAGCCTCTGGTCACAACCGATCAATACTTACCCTTCTTTTATCTGTGTTCCTGCTTAAAGGCACGTTATTTAAGATATATTGTTGATTCGTGAACACAGAACTCCCAGCCAACAGCACCGTAACTCATGCCTGGACAGAGCTTCCCTAACACATGTATTTTCTTCATAAGGAACTTCTCACACTTAGAAACACAAGGCAGCACGTCAGCATTATGCTTGGGGTCATTGTAAACAGCGAAATCAACAAAAAGTACAAAGATACAGAAAACGTGGCACCAAATAAACCATGAGAAGGACACGTATTCACAGAATGACAGCTGAAATAAGAAAGCAGAGTTTCATCCTGTTCGACCTTGGCTGGGAACGCGCTCTTGGGGTGACTCAAATCTTTTACCATTCCATGCCTGTGCATGCCCATGACAAAGTATGTCCAAGTATGATTTGGGTCCCCGGTATTTCATAGAGGAGGCAAATTTGTAAATACGGAATCCATACATAAGGAGGATTGACAGGCTGGAGCAAAGGGGAGGTGTTAGTGTGTCCAGATACTTTGGGATATGAGGCCAGAGAAGCCCAAAAAAGAGGTTACCAAGAGCCTGTGTGTCAAGCTGCTGGGCACGTCCCCTTTCAGGCCAGGGTGTATGGAGAAAGCAGATCGGGGACAACACTGTGAAGTGAGTCACTGACCTCCAGGAAAGAATTCCCTGGTATGGGGAACTTGGACACTGCCGGTGCCTCATGGGGAGACAGTATTTTGAGGTTACCCTAAGCAATGCCATTCAACAATGCTCACACATTATCAAGATCCTGAGCAAGAAAGCTAAAAGAAGTATCAAGGTATGCTTATACGGAGCCATTAAAAACTGGCAAGTTTGAGAAAAAAAGTCAAATTCTGCATGTATGAAGGAAATGCTGAACACAGCAACACAAGCGGAGGTAGTAGAAATAGGCTTTTGGGGTGAACAGTTCGTGTCGGGACAGTAAAACAGTAGCCTGCTGCCCAGAGTGGGACCACCATGGACACCTGCAGGAGGACCAGAGATGGACTTTGATGCCTCGGATTCCTGTAGGTTGGGGCTGAAGAAGTTTCTGACACCTTGTGACTATGAGCCCATCCATGACGCCCCTTCCTAGACGCAAGCATGGTGAAGCAAGGGGTATCCGCTGTAAACCATCACACATCATTTAGCAACTTCTGTGACTTCTTTAGAAGTTTCCATGTGATACTTCATGTCACAGTAAATACATTATAAGGCTTTATAATCCCCAAAGTTATCTTTCCTGGAAAATAACTGTTGAATGTGGATATTTTTCTGTAAGACTCATTATGTTTTCATGTTGAGATAAAAAATAAAATGCTAGAGGCGCCTGAGTGGCTCAGTCATTGAGCGTCTGCTTTTGGCTCAGGTCATGATCCCAAGGTCCTGGGATCCAGCCCTGCATCGGGCTCCCTGCTCAGAGGAGAGTCTACTTCTCTCTCTCCCACTCCCACTGCTTGTGTTCCCTCTCTCACTGGCTGTCTCTCTCTGTCAAATAAATAAATAAAATATTTTAAAAAATAAAATGCTAATGAAAACCACATCATTTTTGGAAACTGCTTTCCATTTTCAAATCTTAGCTATGTTATTTTAAGAACTCTAGGTTCCAAATCGTTTATCTGTAACATAAAAATAAAACTTCGATGCAGTGCTATTTTAGGTCCCTCCGTTTCTGGGACTCTGGGATTCTGGCGTTCCTACTCTTTGAGCTTGCAACTTTGGATCAAGTCCATACCACATATAAACAGACACCCAAATTCTGAGTCTAAAATTGTCATCGACCAATAAGAACAGATTCTCAGATGACTCTTCATAGAAGTTAGCTCCAGTTTTTTAATG
This sequence comes from Potos flavus, assembly GCA_028534135.1. Lineage (NCBI taxonomy): Eukaryota > Metazoa > Chordata > Mammalia > Carnivora > Procyonidae > Potos > Potos flavus. Next base: position 13,152 of record JAPYYM010001618.1, read on the forward strand.
GCCGGAGGCTACTGAAAAATGTAGAGCTGAACCTCAGACGAGGAAGGCACTGAACAATGTCAAACTGCCTGAGGGACTCTGACTAGGCAGAAAGTGATGACAGCCT
>JAPYYM010001619.1:0-13256 GCA_028534135.1 Potos flavus
GTTTTCTCTTTTCTTTTTTGTTCATTCCCCATTCTCTCTCTCTCCTTCCCAACTGCCCCCCCTTCCTCTCTATTCTCGGTATTTGAAATCAAGATTTTTATTTTTTTTTTTAGCATCTCTTAGAACTTAGAAGATACAGCACAGCTGGCCCATGTTCCCACATAGCAAGAACGAGCTGAAGTTAACTAGTGGCTTCCCTATTTAAATGGGCACATGCTCTCCAGTTTGCCATAGAACTACAGCAACCTTTTACCTCTTTCTGAGCCTGATTTTATGAAAGTGCATTATTTATCAGACATTGATACAGGAGTAGTGAAGTCTGCTTTCAACTCTCACTTAAAAAATGAAGAGCCATTTTTACCCTGATGACTTTACTGTTGGTTAAGTTTCATATGCTTATTTGCATTTTCATGCAAATGTTGACTTGACAGGTGGATATGAGTGGAATTTGCAGAAGGAACTGTGGCTGGAGCTATAATGTGGGAGCTACCAACACAGGGTGATACACTTGGCACCTGGACATTTGATGAAATTTCCTAGGAGCCAGGGTGTCTGGGGGTGGGCACCTTTGGCAAGGGAAGTAAGAATGTGTGGGTGTGGTGTTTCAAGACAGCAGTGTGGTTCTTGTCTTCATTCCTGTCAGAGGTGCTAGGAAGTGGCAGAGATAACGTAAACAGAAGGTCCTTTGGATATCTATAATCCCTCCATTTTTCCAAAGGCATGCTAAAGTCAGGGAGGTCTTTAATATCAGGGGCTTTGAGCTTGGCTTTATAGAGGACCTACTAGGTGGTAGCTCATAATCTATGTGAGTGACATGTTAATCAACAATTAAAACATAGTAGAAACACCATTTTGGGGGCACCTGGGTGGCTTAGTGGGTTAAAGCCTCTGCCTTCGGCTCAGGTCATGATCTCAGGGTCCTGGGATTGAGCCCCAAATTGAGCTCTCTGCTCAGCGGGAAGCCTGCTTCCCCCTCTCTCTCTGCCTGCCTCTCTGCCTATTTATGATCTCTCTCTCTGTCAAATAAATAAATAAAATCTTAAAAAAAAAAAAAAGAAAGAAAGAAAGAAATACGATTTTTTAAAAAATGCTGAGAGGAACGCCCGGGTGGCTCAGTCAGTTAAGTGTCTGCCTTCGGCTGAGGTCATGATCCCTGGGTCATGGGATCCTTGAATCTTATATCGGGTTCCTCACTTAGCGGGGAACCTGCTTCTCCCTCCGCATGCCGCTCCCTCAGCTTGTGTTCTCTCTCTCTCTGACAAATAAATAAATAATTTTTTTTAAAAAAGTGCTAAGAGAGCACAGAGCATGGAACAGGGCTAACTCACTTGGCAGGAGTGAAAGAAAGGTTCAAGGAGTGACAAATGAAGAGTATCTTGATGAATGAGAGATCAGTAAGTGGATTAAGGGGAAAATTCACACTGGAAATAATAAATTTTGAGAGTTTATTCTCAAAAAATAAATTTTGAGAGATTTAATTTACTCATTAATTTATTTAATAATTTATTCATCAGTTCAATTCAGTATATGTTTACACAGGACATACAGAGTTGAAATGCAACAGACTTTGTTCTCAGAAAGTTTATAGTCTAGTGTAAAAGATAGACACATACAGTTATGATAATAGAAACTAAAAATGACAGAACAGCAATGATTAAAAAAGTCACAAGGATGCATGACTGAGGAAATCATCAGCTCTAGAATGACTGTTGAATTCCAGGGAAACTGTGATTTCTCTGAAAAAGCGTGATGCTATGATTGACTTTGAGGACTATTTACAATGAAGAGATAAGAGGAGGAATCTGATGAGCTAAAAATTCAATGGTCTGAGGAATAGAAAGAATAAAATACATCCAAGAATAATGACAACTACTGAATCAATTAAGAGATTAGTTCCTTATTAATAAGCTTTTATATATATGTAACATATATATAATTGTTTAGCAGTGTTGATGATAAGTATAAGATTAAGTGGACTTTATTTTGTAAATATCATAAGCTTCAAATTGACTGACAGGAAACTAAAACCAAAAAAAAAAACCAGTGATCTTGATCAGCACTTCCTAGAATATTGATTCCTTGAAATTCATGTCAAAGTAAAGTTCCCCTCTTTGACAAAGCCAGGCTTCATTTGCCATATTTGCTACTATTGTGGCTGATTAGGCATAGTGTACTCTCCTTAATTTCTAGTGTCTTTATTATTTTAAATTATCCTAGGTTCTCAAAAAAAGGCAAAACTATTGACTAATTAATTAATTACTTTTGGGGATATGTTATAATATTTGATTTTATGATTGTATGAAAAAGACCTGCTGACTCCCTCAGAGCCATTTCAAGGATTGAGAAGATGCTGTAATATGAAATGTCTTTTTAGTTACGACCAGTGTTGAAGCAGAATCATTACATTTTTATTTAGTCTAAAAACTCGATATCTTTACTTCAGTGTTATGATATAAAAGTCTCATGGTTCGGAGCTGCACTGGTTGCTTACTTTTTATATATATTTATTTATATATATATTTATATAGCGTGAGATGTGGAAAGAGATTAAGAGTCAGGTGGAACTGGATTCAAATTCTGGTGAAACATAAGCCAAGTAACTTCTTTCTTCTGACTTTATTTTCTTCATTTATAAAAGGAGAATGGTTCTGCCTTATTTCCAGGTCTTTCTCTCAGCTGCCTGTGCTTACCTTAAAGTTACTGTTTTATAATTTGATATTCCAACCCTTAACTAATATTTTCTAGGGACCAGCAACTATATCTTTTTTGTTTCTTCTTTCCATATATTCAGTATCTACCAATTACTGTATATTCAATATCTACTAATCAATGTATATGCCAGGCACATAGAAGGCATGCAACTATTGTTAGTGCCCCATTAAAAAAAAAAAGAAAAAGAAACATACAAATGAGTAACAGTAATCAGAATTCTCTTCATTGCTGATAGTGTTTTCTGTCCCACCTCATACATATATGGACACACACACACACACACACACACACATACATACATACATACACACGCAGACCCCACACACACCGTCGGCACAGGTTGATGCTTTTTCAATAAAAAAATTAGCCCAGTCAACCCAGAGACATGCAGTGATGCCATGTGCTAGTGAATGCAGGATGAATTAAAACCATGGCTCTCTGATTAGCTGCTTCAGAACAGGCCCCCTCATGAGCATTCAATTTAGATTTAAAAGAGCAAGGAGGAAAGTTATTGCATGCTAATTATCTTTAACTTCCACCTTTACATGGTTGATTAGAGATGACAGGATAACTGCCAACTGGGCAGAGATACTTCCGTGAGAGGAGGGGATAGATGCTTCAGTATCCCTCCCTCCCACCCTTCTGGCCCAATAGGCTCCATCACTTTCACTTATCCCATACTTTCAACAATGTCACAGGGTCAAAACAGCCTCGGTGTAAACAAGGAACAGTCTCTCTATGAAGACTGAAATTCTAGATGTGGCAGATGAGTTCTACCTCAGTAAGATAGTAAGTTTCCTGACTCTGGAGTTGTCCCTCCTTGTTTCTCTCTGTGTTCCCATAATGCCATGTACCTCTGTTATAAAAATGTATTTTATGTCTGTTTCTTTCACAAAGACTATGTTGGGGGAACAGATTGAGTTTTTAGATTCTTTATTCTTAGGACTAACATATAGCAGGTACCTACTACGTGTTTATTGGTTGGATAAATGATATAATCAAATATGGGTGGAAGAACCATGTGACAGGGAACATATAGGAAAAAGTAAAGTATCTGGTATAGGTTATGTTGGTTCTCAACCCTGTCCTCGATTTGTACAGCTGCCAGTCATTAGGCTCTAGAGATGCAAAGCAAAGGGCTTCTTCCTGCCAAATTCATCTGTCATCCTTGATTAATTCTTTCTGCTGATGTGGACTGAAAGAAACAAAAGAAACCCACTTTCCTTTTTTCTCTTTAAAGCCTTGAGTCACCTAGAGTCATCATGTGACTTAGATTTCTTTTCCTAGTCTTGGATTGAAGGGAGTTCTAGATGGGAGGCATATCTAGCTCTCAGGTTGAGTTCCTGAACCTTGCTACTCAAGATGCCATAAGAAAGTGGAAGAAAGAGAAAAAATGTTTTTTATACATTCTTCTACTTCTGGTATAACAACTGCCATATGACGTGCCTGGGTAGACTGGAAGTGGGGCGGTGGGGGTGGTTACAGTAACATATAGACCTAGAATCCATTATTGCTATGACACCAGGCAGACTGGAGAGGACTAGAGAGAATAGAAAAAGATGTGGTTGATGACACATTGTAAGGACTACACGAGCACATGATCTTATTTAACCCTTGGAACAGTTTTAAGGTAGGTGCTACCGTTATTCATATTATAGGTGAGGAAATGGAAGTTGAGAGACTTTCTATAATTTGTTCAAGGTCGCACAGCTAGTAAGTGGTGAAACCAAACCTCAAATCTGTCTATGGTTGGCTTATTCCAATATGCACGTTATTAACTACTATACCATATTGCCCCAGGCAGATGTAAATGATCTTAGAAAAAATACTAATGTCCTTCATAAATGCAATGTTATTCTATCTTTATTCTTGCTAAGTTAGTGCTAAATTTGTTTTTAAAAGAACTATAAACTTCAGTCCCCAAGCTTAACATCTGCCAGAGCCTTATTTTTTTTTCCTTTATTATTATTATTTTAATTTAAGAAATTTTCCAGTATCTCATCTACATCTTTCTAGGACATATGTAGGTTTGGGGTGGGCAGAGTTGTGAAGGCTGATTAGATATCAAAGTACCAGCTGTGGGTCTCACTTCTGTTATTCCCTTCCTTGGCAGTCAAACAAACACACACAAAAAATAGAAATAATGGAGGAGTGACTACAGTATTTTAGTTGTGCTCTCTAGAGAAGCAGACAGATTTTACATATCCCCATTATGCATTTATCCCACTGTGTTGCCATGGGATAGTGAAAGAGCAGAGCAGCATGTGTGTGCACTGTTGAAGACGATCAGAGTAAGGGAAATATTGTTCATGGCTCTTCCTCCTGGATGGAGAATTTATGAAAATGGCTTGGTGTCTGATAAAGAGCAGAGAACAATAAAACTCTGGACTAAGTATTCAATGTTTCTCACAAGATGAGCTCTAGAAATACTGTGTGATGGCAGGAATGAGGACTCCAGCATACAGTTGACATAAGGAAATATGTGGTCAATAACACATGTCCCTGAAAAAGGAAAACAAGTCCCCATTAGCTTTCCTGGTATCCTAAGATTTTTTTTTCATGGTTTTCTTAGTGAGAAATTATATTATGAATGGTATGTCCTGTAATTAGTCCCCTGGTACCCAAAGCTTGGAACATAATTTTCTTCCTAAGGTGTCTAAACATGCCATTATCTACCATTATCCATCTCCAAATAGCTTTTTCTCTTGCCACTCCTCATGTTTTTCATGAACTCTGTATTCCCTATGCTTTCTGAGCATCTCACCCTTCCCTGTAGTGACTGATCTTGTGCCTTTATTCTGTTGCCTCTAATCAAATTGTTTTACCCCCTTCCTTTTCTCCCTGCTCTGCCAAACTTGAATGACATCATTTTTTAAGACTTGACTTATAGGTCACTTCTCCTCTGAAGTCTTTCTCCTCTAAGAAAGACGTTTTCTCCTCTGGAGTACTACTGTGCTCTAATGACATGTGACACATAGCCTGCCAGAATGGAAACAGGTTTTATTGACATATCATGCATGTTTTCCATATATATTGAATACCATCAGGGATGTATAAAAACAAGAAAATATCTGTCTTCATGATGTTTAGAATTGTAATGGAGAGACAGAAAATAAGCAATTAAACATATAATAAAATGCTTTTTTTTTATATAATAGAAAGAAAAAAAAATAAAGTATAGAAGTAGAAAGTGACAGGGGAAGGTGATCAAGAGGGTCTTTTGAGAAGGTCACTTGAGCTGGGACCTGGAGCGAAGGAGCTAACCATACAGATATTTGTCAGTGCAACGTTCATGAAGCAGGAGTATTTGGGAGTATGTGAGGAACATTAAGGAAGATGGTGTGACTGGGGAAAAGTGCAGAAATGAGGTCAGATAAGAAATCATGGGTATAATAAACATTGCCCTATAGGCCATGGCAAGGGCTTGAAGTTCTGAATGCGAGCAGAAACCATGGCAGGACTGAAAGCAGGAGGCTAATATCAAGTGATTGACTTTGACTGCTATGAAGAAGGGATCATAGGGGTGAGAAAAGAGCAGGGAGTCAAGGTAGAAGGCTTCCGCAGTGCTCTAGAGAGAAGAGAGGGAAGCCAGTTTGAAGTGGGCACTTTAATCTATCTGTTCTCTTGAACCATCCTTCCCTCTGTGTCTCAGATTCACTCAGCCCTTCCTACTTGGACCTTAGCCCTTGGTGTCCCATATCAGAAATGCTTCTCTAGCTGGTGATCTAGTCCCCATCCTTCAGATATCATCTTACTTCGCATCTCCTCAGAGAAGCCATCCCTGGTTATTCTGTCTGAAGTCAGCCACCTCAAAAAGCTTCTGTCCAACCCACCACTGTGTTTCCTTCACAGCACTCATCACTATGAATATCTCTTGCTTATTGATTTGTTGATCCATTTATTATGTTTCTCCTCCACTTGAATGAAGAAGCATGAAGACAGGAGTCCTGTCTGTTTTTGTTCACTGGTGTATATCCCCACTCCCTAACAGCTATGCTTGGTACATCTGAGGTATACTGATAAGAATTTGTTGATGAATAAATTACAAATGAGGAAGTGACTAAATGAACTAACCAAATGGAGTAGGCAGAATGGGGCCCATAGGAGGCATACTTGGCCCAATCTTGAAAAATTAGGGAAGGATACTTAAAAGAGATTATTTTATTTTATTTTATTTTATTTTATTTTATTTTATTTTATTTTATTTATTTTTACTGGTAGTGATTTTTTGTATTTAATTTTATTTTTTCAGTGTTGCAAGATCCATTGTTTATGCATCACACCTGGTGCTCCATGCAATATGTGCCCTCCTTAATACCCACTACCAGGCTCATCCATCCCCCCATTCCCCACCCTCCAAAACCTTCAGTTTGTTTCTCAGAGTCCACAGTCTCTCATGTTTCACCTCCCCCTATGATTTACCCCAATTCACTTTTCCTTTCCTTCTCCTAATGTCCTCCATGTTATTCCTTATGCTCCACAGGTAAGTGAAACCATATGATAATTGACTTTCTCAGCATAATCTCCTCCACTCCTGTCCATGTTGATACAAAAGTTAGGTATTCATCCTTTCTGATGGAGGTGTAATATTCCATTGTATATATGGACCATGGAACTCTCTTACACTGTTGGTGGGAACGCAAGTTGGTGCAGTCACTTTGGAAAATAGTGTGGAGATTCCTCAAAAAATTAAAAATAGAGCCCCTGCAATTGCACTACTGGGTATTTACCCCAAATATACAGATGTAGTGAAAAGAAGGGCCATATATACCCCAATGTTCATAGCAGTAATGTCCACAATCACCAAACTATGGAAAGAACCAAGATGCCCTTCAATAGATGAATGGATAAAAGAGATTTTTATAGACTGCAAATTCTATCTGAAAAAAAGTAGTTTTCAATATTATTTTTTAAAGTTTTCCTCACTTAAGGACCTGGTAAAAGCATTTTTTGGTGTTTTTGTTTTGTTTTGTTTTGTTTTTCCAAATATAAGGTAAAGAGCATATCCCATTCAAACTTCTCTTTCACTCCTCCCATTTATGGGAAAGCCCAAGAGCCTCTGATCCTCTCTTTGTATACCAAGTTTGTTCTTGCCTCACATGAAGTCAGGCTGGCTTGTCATATTGAACCGTTATTGCTATTCACACGAAATATCTGGTTACGTATTGGTCAGACTTCTTGTAAGTGCCAAGCTCAAAAGTTTTGTTTATTCTCACTGGATCATCAAGGCATTGGGTGCCATCTTTACTTAATATCCTGGCAGTGGCTGTGGCTACTGCATCTCTGCCTCATTCTACATTCTTTTTTTTTTTTTTTTTTCATTCGACATTCTGATATGAGTAATTGCTCTTTGCCAAATCTCTATGTCCAGGTTATACCACTGGAAAGGAATGGATCCACCTAATACCAAAACAGAGTTTTTTCCATTATATTATACTACACAGTGATATTTTATATCTCAGCACTACTCTTTCATTGTTTTTTTTTTTTTTTTTTTTTTTTGCACAGGGAGGAGGCAATATGTGAAATTATTGAATAAAGCTCTTAGTAGGGGCCAGGATGTATTTTCGCATCTAATAATCCATTGGCACATAACCCTTTACCCTAACTCCAATCCTGAGTTAAGTATTACAGTGCCATTTTTCAGCTGAAAAGAAGTGTGAAGAAAACTTACAGGTAACCGAAGTTCTCGCTACTAAATCAGTGGAGGTGAGTTTCAAGCCTATGTTTGTCTAAGACCCACAAAGCCTACCTTACATTCTAATCTGCTCTGATCACTGTATTTATAATCAGTAGTCCTGATGAAAAGTCTAAACATTTAAAAATAATCCTGCCAAAGTTCCAGTACCTGTACTTGTCTCTAGATATTTTGTCTCGAATACTGTTTTCTTTTATGATTTTTTCTCAACATCTCTATTGCTTGATCTTCAGAAAATTATGAAGAATGTATGATTTCCCCCTAGATGTGCTTATAATAAAATTAACCCCACTTCATTTGGTAAACATTTATTGAGAATTGATTATGTACCAAGAAAATCATGAAATAGTGAAGATACTTAGATGAATGAGACATGGTTCTTCCTCTGGAAAAGCTTATATCCTACTGGGAGAAACAGTCATTAAAGCAATTAATTGTAATGATCCATGCAGTAGTTGAAATAAAGACATGTCAGATGTAGAAAAACAGAAAAAATTACTTCTCCTAGGAGGATCTGGAAAAACCTTCATGAGGTAGATGACATTTGAACATTCACTGAGGGATAAGGAAGTGTTTACCAAGGTGTCTGTATACCAAGTGGTTTTATAGTACCAAAGTGTAGCTGTAGGAAGTATTAGTGTTTTGGTAACATTACTGGCCCTATGGTGACAAAACTGTATGTATAGGAGGAAATAGAGGGGGTGCAGTGATGGGGATGATGTTCCAGGAGCAGCCTGCACTGGCACAGGAAAAAGTTTAGGCTTCACAAAACCACAATCTGATATCACCTCACACCTGTTAGGATAGTTTTTATCAAAAAGATAAAAGATAACAAATGTTGGGGAGGCCACGGAGAAAAGGGAACCCTGGTACACTGTTGGTGGGAATGTGAATTGGTACACATAGTAATATTGGAAAATAGTATAGATGTTCCTTTAAAGATTAAAAATAGAACTAGCATATAATCCAGCAATCCCATTTCTAGGAATATATCCTAAGGAAATGAAATCACTACCTTAAAGAGATACCTGAATTCTCATATTCATTGCAGCATTATTCACAATAGCAAAGATATGGAAACAGTCCAAATGTCCAGCAATGGATGAATGGATGAAGAAAATGTGGAGGAGATAGATAGATTTATGCATGCAATGAAATCTCAGTTTTTAAAAAAGGAAATCCTGCCATTTGCAACAACATAGATGAACGTGAAGGGTATTATGCTAAGTGAAATAACAGAGAAAAAAATAAAGTAAGGTACCACTTAAATGTAGTATCTAAGAAACAAAAACAAACAAAACAACCAAAACCAAAAACCAAACAAACTAAACCCCTAAATTCATAGAAACAGACTAGACTGGTGATTGTCAGGAACCGGAGGGTGGAGAAAATGGGTAGATATTGGTCAAAAAATACTTTCATTTATAAGGTGAATAAATTCTGAGGATCTAATGGACAGGATGGTGATTATAGTTAATAATATTGTGTTGTATACTTGAAATTTGCTAAGAGAATAGATCTTAAGCAATCTCACCATGTTTACACAAAAAGGCAACTATGTGAGGTGATTTATGTGTTAATGAATGGATCATGGTAAATATTTCACAATGTGTATGTATATCAAATCATCCCACAGTACACTTTCAAGATATGCAATTTTATTTCTCAATTATACGTTGGTAAGCAAAAAAAAAAAAAAAAAAAAAAACAGAAACAAAAAACAACTTCAATCTTCATCTGGAAAAGTAGGGAACACTTGGAGGTTTAGAGAGTAAAGGGAGCCTGTGGAAAAGATAAACATAGAACGTAAGATAGATGAGAACTTCCTATTCCTGTACATTTACTAGGAATGCAAACAATATGCGAGAGAAGTAGGGAATCCTTCCTCCTGCTTACCTCACACCCCAGCCATGCTGAGTTTTTCCTCTCTGTGTCCCTATTGTGGATTCCCCATGTTAGATACATACTCATGGAAGGTGCCAAAATGTTGTTTACCAGAGCAGGAAATTCTTTTCAGCATTTGGGATCCATAAAACTCTGGGTCTTGCTGTTTCCTTGTCTTTTGCTTCAGTCTAGACCATTGTACTTGCTAAGGATTAAGCAAAAAATAGGGAACTGTAGGTTTTAAGAACATAGGTTATGGAGCTTAACTCAAAGATCCACATCCTGGCTAGGTTGTTTATTAGCTGTATAAGCTTGAAAAGGTTCTATGACTTCTTTGTGCCTTGTTTTCCTCATCTGTAAAACAGAGATCATATTATGATCTGTCTGTGGTGGTGGTGGTATGAGAATTAAAGGAATTAATACATACATGTAAAGTACTCCAAATAGTGCCTGGCACAGAATAAGTACTCAGTGAGTATTTATTATTATTCTAGTATCCAAAATTGGTTATAGATTCTAACATGCCCAGTCGCTGTAATCCCTCCTGGGCAGATTCCTGTAAACAGAATCAATGACTCTAAAATATGGCTCCTGTACTGATGCCAGTGCTTTAGTTGCTTCACCAAGACAGCAAAGTCAGTAGCACTTGCTGAGTATTTACCATACGCTGGGTATATTTACATGCATTATTGCATTTACCCTCACAACCCCAAGAGTGTTTGTTATATATGTATTTACTTATATAACACATTATCTTTCTTTAATTAAAAAAGGAAAAGGAGGCATAAAGAGGTTAAGTCACTTGCACAAGGTCACACAGGAATTGTTGAGATAGGATTCTAAACAGGCTAGTCTGACTGTAAATTCCTTGTTTGTTTTCACTACACTACCCTATCTTTCAGATTAGAGAGGTCAAAGTAGTTTAATATTTTTATCTTCTGTGGTTAAAAAAATAGAAAGGTGGCACCAAAACAGACAAACAAAAAAACTTATTTTTATTGTTGCTATAATTTGTTCTCCTTATATTTTTATAACAGATTTTTTCTTCTAAATTCTTTCATATTTCAGGTCCCATTTGCTTCCTATAGCAACTTATGTATTATTATTGCCTTTTTATACATGATAACACTAAGAAACCAAGACATAGGCCCCTTCTTTGCCCTGGATTGCTCTGAATTGAATCTTCTGGGTACACATTAGGTTTTTCAAATTCTTTTTTGATGATGAGCCAGGCTTCATTATTATTGTGAACTCTCTGCTTCCTTGGTATTTTATGGCAATCGTCCACATGTATACACTACTGTTTGCCAGGGGCTCTAAATGTCATAATTGAAATATCTAAGTATCAGGATAAGCCTGAATAGTACAAATAAATGTGATATAAAAGTGATTGAAACATTTTCTGGGTCACACTCAACAACACCCATCTTGGGAGTCAGTAGGCATAAGGCTGCCATTTTCAGGGTCTAACCTTGCGGTGTTTGCTTGAGGTGGGACCCAACACATTTGATGGACTAATAGTAAGGGATATTCTAGTTTCACCTTTTATGTAATTATAAAGCATATCAACCCTATAGGGTCAAGGTCTACATGTTTAAATTAAGGGGGGGGCTGTGCATTTAACATTGTCATCTAACTCAATACTAATATATCCACTAATCAATATGATATAATTCAAATTTCTAGAGCACTATAGAATTCACTATTTATTACATGCATTAAAAAGAAGAAAAAGAAAATCATTTGGGCTACAGAAAGAAACATTGATTAGATTAAAACCACACAGTAAATGTCTAACTCTCATTCATCTTCACATTAGTCACACCTCTGAGGTATGGATAAATCAATGTAGAATCTAGTTGTTGGACATATGCATAATTCTTGATGTCTATCAAATTGGATGTCTTCTGTCATAAGCATGAATTAAACTTTTCATATTTAACCAAGATATTGCCATCAAATAATGTATGTATGTGACTTACATGGTAGAAGCATAGTGAGAAACACCTGCTGGTATTTGTAAGCCAATTTGTAAACCAAAATGTAAACCAAAATTACTAATGAAAATTATTTTTAATATTAAATTTTTCAATGAAATTCCCACAAAGTTTCGTTAAAAAGGTGAATTTTTTTATGAACATATAATGTATTATTTGCTCCAGGGGTACAGGTCTGTGAATCATCAGTCTTACACAATTCACAGCACTCACCATAGCATATACCCTCCCCAATGTCCATCACCCAGCCACCCTATCCCTACCCCCCTACCCCCCAGCAACCCTCAGTTTGTTTCCTGAGATTAAGAATCTCTTATGGTTTGTCTCCCTCCCCAGTCCCATTTTGTTTTATTTTTTCCCTCTCTACCCCCCATGACTCCCTACCCTGCCTTTCAAATTCCTCACATTAGAGAGATCATATGATAATTGTCTTTCTCTGATTGACGTATTACACTTAGCATAATACCCTCTAGTTCCATCCACGTCATTGCAAATGGCAAGATTTCATTTTTTGTTGTTGGCTGCATAGTATTCCAGTGTGTGTGTGTGTGTGTGTGTGTGTGTGTGTGTGTGTGTTTGCGCGCGCGCTTCTTTTTCAACTCATCTGTCGTTGGACATCTAGGTTCTTTCCATAGTTTGGATATTGTGGACATTGCTGCTATAAACATTTGGGTGCATGTGCCCCTTTGGATCACTACATTTGTATCTTTGGGGTAAATACCCAGTAGTAAAATTGCTGGGATGTAGGATAGCTCTATTTTCAGCTTTTTGAGGAACCTCCATACTGTTTTCCAGAATGGCTGCACCAGCTTGCATTCCCACCAACACTGGAGGAGGGTTCCCCTTTCTCCGCATCCTTGCCAACATCTGTCATTTCCTGACTTGTTAATTTTAGCCATTCTGACTGTGGTTTTGATTTGTATTTCCTTGATGCTGAGTGATGGTGAGCATTTTTTCATGTGTCT
>JAPYYM010001620.1:0-13254 GCA_028534135.1 Potos flavus
GGAACCATAATTCACCTAGCTTACTCACACTGGTTCTCCGGACCATGATTACTTGGGGGAATTTGATGTATGAGTATGTGAGTAGTGCAGATCTTAGCCTTGGAAACCATTAGATACAGTTTGGTTTATGCTAGTAAAATGATTCGGGCTTAGCGTAGTAAGATAATACTGACATTTTTAGAAGAGTAACAGGCCAAGCCTGGTTAAGTGGCAAGCCTGAAGTCACACCGCCACTGTGTGTTAGAATCGGGAAACCAAGGGTCCTGCCTCAGATGGCATTGTACATTGTGTATTGTTCTTGCAGATAACTCATCCAACAAGGATTTTTGAAAGTGGATGAGTATTTGTTTGAATCTGTGTATGTATGTTATTTCTCAAAGAGCAATATTTCTTACTGCTTTTATCTTTATGTACCTTTCTTTTCTCTTGGTCAAAGTTAGGTGTTAATGATGATGTCATGTAGACTCTGCCTTTGTCCCCACTGAACTGTGAGTTCCTTTAAGTTAGAGACCAAACCTGTTTATCCTCATAGCCTTGTACAGTGATTGGGGCTGAGTTAAATTGGGAAATGTTGAAAGAGTGAAAACTGACAGTTCTTTTAGTACACACAGGCAGGGAAACAAGTAAGTTCTCAAGGTGCTTAGCCTAGATGTAAGGAAACAATGTTCTTAAGATGCTTAGCACAGACACATTCTTATGTGTGTCTCTTCTGGTAATGAAAGTTTGAGAGTAATTATGGAATTATTAGTAGATTTATATTGCATACCTATTGATTTAATGAATTGTAATGATAATATTCCTAATAATATTTTAGAAGCCTAAAAAAAATAATTGTTTTCCTAAGGGTCCCTAGAGATCAACTCATGTACAAAGGAAAATAGATAAAATATCCCAGCATACACATAATCTCAATGGTGATTGTCATTTGAGAATGTAACCACTGCTTATCAAAGTATGTAATAGTGAGCCTGTTCAGCCTATTCACAAATGTACTCTAAATGTGACTTTATACCACATTGCAAACAGTGACTGAAAGTTAATTTGTCACCCAAATTACCTAATTGAGGGAGTAGTTGAGATTCTAAACAAAGTCCTTAATTTTATTTATTATTGCATTCAATTTAAAAAGTTTTGTAAGATACAAAACAGTATCTCTTTTGTAAGATAAAAATTTAAAAAATTTTGTAAGGGATTGTCTGTATCACTAGTGCACAATGCCTCAAACATACTGTGCTAGCAACCTAATAAATATTTTATTGAATTTAATTCATAATTATTTACAACCTAGCATATATTGTTAATGAAAGGACACCCGAATGATGATAATCTTACCTGTTCATAAAATGGATAACAAAATGCTTAGTAATTCAAAGTTCAAGAATTTATTATGTCTCTTTACTATCATAAATCACAATTGTAAAGTACTTTGTGTAGATTATACTTTAGTTTGGCTGTCAACTGAAATTTTCAGAGTAAATTTTCTTAAAGACATTGTGTGGATATTTGTTTTGCTTTTTAAAATTTTTCTTACTATTATTAAGTAAGGGTTTTTCAATTTCGGATTGATAATCTATCTTACCTGTTTCCAAGAAAGAGTTGTTGGCTTCGTTAAATTAAAAATTAAAAACATGGAACCAATTGTACAAAAAGGTACTTGAACGCAAAAATGGATCTTGTTATAGTTGAGTAATAAGAATGTTACAATTCTGCTATCAGTTATATTTTCTGTTCTTCACTGAAATATGATTTCAGTCTTATATCTAGGAATACAAAGTGTTGGGGGTTTTTTTTATTGTAAAAATAGTACATAATCTTTTAGGAAAAGAATTCGAACAGTATAATAGTACCCTTCCACGTACTCTCCCTCTCCCAGAGGTAGTCACTGGTAACTAACTATTCCCGGTGTATCCTCTCAGGTTTTTGTTTCTGGGCACATATGTAAACACACGAACAGAACTCTAATTTTTGTGCAAATAGATATATCAGCAACTTTTTAAAAATTCTATATTATGTAGTATATCCATATTTTTGTATTCATAATACATTTCATTTCTTAAAAAAAACTGTTGTATTCCATGGTGTGAATCTGTCACAATTTAACTATTTCTCCTCAGGGTAGATTTTTATATTTTCACTATTTTTTTGCTATTTTAAATAATGTATTAAACATTTTTGTACAATATAGTATACCTTACACATTGTGCAACATTTTCTATAGGGGGTTTTCACATTCCTCATAGGGAGGAATTTGGTTTAAATTCCCAAAGCTCACCAAAGTTAGCATGAAATCCTTTTTCTGTTTTTATTGTTTAACGTGTACCACTAATTTCTTTCAAAATTCCTTGAAGTTTCAAACAAATAGTTGAAGTCTGGTATTTGTTTCCCGATCTAACTAAGGATATAGAAATGAGGTAGTCTGGGTAAAAGAAGGATTTAAATTGGTGTTGTCTAGTTTGGCTTATGGTCTATTTTATTAGATATGTTCTGAAACTAATTGACTTAAAATAATTTCAAACTTACAGGAAAGTTGCAAGGACAATACAGAGAACTTAACATTTTATGGAATTTCTTTCTCTTGCATATTATTTATTTTGGGGGAACTATTTGAGGATAGGTTGTATATATCTTGTCCCTTTATACAGTAATATGTGAGTGTGTATTTCTGTAACCATGGCACATTTATCAAATATATGAAATTAAGCAGTGATACAGTGCTTTTATCTATCATCCATATTCTAATTTTGTCAGCTGTTCCGGTAATGTCTTTTATCATACTTGTTTTTCTCAGTCCAGATTTAGTTAAAGATCATTTATTGCATTTAGTTGTCATGTCTCTTAGAATCCTTTAATTTATAACAGCTCCTCAGCTTTTATGATTCCTTATCTTTTATGGCGTTTTTTAAGAGTACAGGCTAGTTATTTTATGAAATGTTCTTTAATTTGGATTTCTGATGGGTTGTTATGGTAAGATTCAGGTGATGCCTTTCTGACTGGATTATTATACAAGTGTGTTCTCCTTGAGGTATCACATCTGGAGGCCTACAATGTCCATCTGCCCATTATTAGTGATAACTTATTTTGATCATCTGGTCCAGTTGTGGTCTGGCTTCTCCAGTATGTAGTTCATATTTTTCACTTTGCAACTAATAAGCTGTTTGTGGAGAGACACTTTGAGATCTTGGACATATCCAGATCCTCATCACACTTCACCCTAGATTTGGCATCTGTTGATGATTTTTGCCTGAAGCGGTCTTTACTCTGAAAGTTGAAAAATTGTGATTTTTCTCCCCAATTCTATCACTACCTCTATTTATTTCAACAATCAGCATTCTAAGAAATAGCCCTCACTTTACTCCTGTGTATGTCCTTTTTTATTAATAGTTTGGACCCATAGGTTCTTACTTTATAGTGTCATGACCCATTATAGAACATATTTATTTTGGTGTCCAAATTGTCCCAGATTTGGTGAGTGGTAGCACTTCCTTCCTTTCTGTCACAAGTTATTTTAGACTTATACTTTCCCTTCCCAATCCTAGAACCAGCAGTTGCTCTCAGGAGCCCTGGTTCATTTTCAGTGGGAAGTGGTATTTTGAAACCAAGATCTGGGTGCTAGATGCCATTGGAGTGTTATTGCTTCCTGGCCTTTTCAAAGAACATAACTGAGAAGAATGTATAAATATTTAGAAATCATAATTTATACTGATATTTCCAATTTATTTCCAGTACCGCAGAGTTCTTTCCTTTCCTGATGCTAAATTTGTATTTCCCATCTACCTCGGTGAGAACCCTTGCTCCCAACATTGTTATTGTTTTTGTGTGTGGGGGGGGGGTTTTGGTTTGTATGTTTTGCTTGTTCCTGTAATTTTTAGAATTTCTATACTCATACTACTATAGAAAACAAACCTAGAATAAAGAACTCCCGATGAGTTTCCCTTATATTAAGGGTATGTGGTTGGAAACTCTTCAGAAGCTATTGGATTAAGGTTTTTTGGGGGGAGGTTGGTTATTTTTACCTCCTCTTCTCTAAGGTAATAATATTTATTTGAAAAACAGTTGGATTCATTTGTTTATGTTTAAATTCCGTTCCTTCCCTTCATTTTTATTTAATTATGTATTTTTGAATGCTTATAAAATTAACACGCTTCCAAAACTCAAAACTTGACAGAGAGGTATATCAGAAGTGTCACTCCATTTTCTGTCACTCCACCCATTTCTAAACATCCCTTGTAGGTAACCAATTTCGTTATTGATTTATCCTTGCTAAGTTACTTGTTGCAAAAACAAGCAGATCTATATAAATTTTCATATTTTTATTTCTGACACAAAAAGTAGTAATGCTATATATGTTTTGCAATTCACATTTTAAACTTAATATATCTTAGAAATCAGTAGTATCAATATATAGAGTGCTTCCTCATCCTTTTTAACAGTCAGTTGTACTCCATTGTATATATATATATATACCCCAGTTTTTTCGGTCAGTTTCCTGGATTTGTTTTTGGACTTGTATTTATTTTCATTGATTTGTTTATCATAGAAGTAATATCTCATTGTCTTAATTCAGTGAGGAATTGAGTCTTGATGTATGGTGAAGTAAGCATCCTGTTTTCCTTTTTGAGATCATCTTGATGATTTCTGGTCCTTTGCATTTCCATATAGATTTTAAATCAACCTATAATTTTTCCCAAGAAAAGGTAAGATTTTTGTGTCTGCTTTGAGCCTATAGGGTGCTTTGGTGAAAATTGATTTCTTTATAATACTTGCGTCTTCCAATACATGAACATAGCAGTTGTTTCCATTTATTTAGGCCTTCTTAAATTTCTCTTAGTCACAGTTCTCATTGTAGAGGTCTTACACAGCATTTGCTAGATTTTCCCTAAGTATTTGATGCAATTTTAAATTGTACTGCCTTTTTTAAGGAATTTTTATTTTATTTTGGAAAAATTTCAAACTTAAAAGTTGCAAGAATAGTATTATCAACTAATATATACCATTCATCTAGGTTTACCTGTTATTAATATTTTGCCACATTTGCTTTATCACTCTCTGTACTTGATAATGATTTTGCAGAACAATTTAAGATTAAATTGCAGACATTATGACCTCTTTTCTTCTAAATAATTAAGTGACTCTTAAAAATGAGAACATTTTCTTACCTAATCATGGTAAAATGATCAAATTGAGAATATTTAACATTAGGCTTTTGTCATTTTTTTCAGTAATATCCGTTATAGCAATTTCCCCCCATCCAAGACTGCACGTTGCATTTAGTTGTTAGGACTCTTTAGTTACCTGTCATTTGGAGCTGTTTTTCATTTTTTTCTTTTATTTCATAACTGTGAAATATTTGAAGAGTATAGGCTTCGGTCAGAACACTATTTGAGTTACATTGTGTTCTTGAAGCATCATAAAGCACAGGACGTCAGTTGCATTACTGGTGACATGACTTTGATAACCTGGTTAGGTGATATCTGCCAAGTTTTCCACTGTAAAGTTTTCATTTTTCCTATTGTAATTAAGTAATTTGAGAGGAATAAAGAGACTGTTGGAGACTGTTAAAATCCTGTTCCTCAGTTTTCTCCCAGCATTACAAGCATTCATTGACAGTATTTGACCAACTTACTACTGTGGTAGTTGCAAAAATGGTAGAATTCTAACTTAATAGATAGTTAGATGACTATTAGTTAGATGACTAACTAATAGATGACTATTAATAGTTATTTAATAGTCATTCCTGATAAATTTGTTAGTTGGCATTCTATTTTAGGTAATTGTAGGTTTCCCTTCTCTCTCTCTTGCTTTCTTTCATTATAAGGATTTTGCAGACTTCAGTTAATGGATCCTATCCATTATTGGTACTGCTTATTTTGATGCTCAGATTGTCCCAAATTTGGGCAGTGGGAGCTTCTTCAGGCTGGCTCCTTAGTCTTTTCAACATTTCCCATTTTTCTTTTAAAGCATTTTCTCACTTTCTCGCATAAAAAAGATGTTCTGTGTTTATCTTGTACTTTCTCTGTTTCAGCCCTGGAACAAGCTTATTTTTCTTTAAGAACCTGGTTCCTTTAGGGGTAAGTGGTATTTAAAAACCAAAGTATGGGCACCAGGTTTGCTCATTGCTCCTTGGGTGTGGTTGCTGGTTGTCCTTTCAGCAGACTGGACTAAGAGATATATAATTTCATATTTTTAACATTTGGGTTCATACTTACACCTGTAGTTTAAACCTAATACCACAGGGCTGTTCTTTACCTTCCCCTGTTCTATATTTATATATCTCTTCTTTCTCATTGAGAATTCTGTCTTACCCAAAATATCGACGTATTTACACATACTGAAATATTTAAACCAACTTTGCATTCTTGGAATAAGTCCTCGTGGTCATGATAAATTATCCTGTATATATCACTGGATCAGGTTTACTGATGTTTCATTAAATATTTTTATGACTGTGTTCATTTGAGATAATTGTCTATAATTTTAAGTGTTTGTTGGGGTTTTTAAAAAGAATATGCTAGTTTCATTAAATTAGTGGGGAAATGTTCCCCACTTTCCTGTTTTCTGAAAAAATTTGGTAAGAGTGCTATTATCATTTTCTGTAAATGTTTGATAGAATTTACTATTGAACCCATTTTGGCCTATAGTTATCTAAAGATATTTAAAATTATGAATTCAGTGTTCTTCATAGACATAGGGCAACTCAGATTTTCTACTTCTTGTGTTTTAATAATTTATGTGTAAAAGAATTTATTCATTTTATTTAAGTCAGATTTATTGGTATGAAGTTTATAATTGTCTTATGCCTTTAATGCTAATAGCATTTATAGTTTATTATTATATATTATATAGTTTATTATTCCTAATAATGGCAATTTATGTTTTTTTCTTGATCCATCTACCTAGAGTTTTACCAGTTTTATTGATCTCAGAGAGTCTTTTTCACTGATCTTTTTATTCCTGTTGTCCATTCTTATTTCATTGTTTTTGTTTTTATTTGCTCCTGTCTTTCCACTTATTTTGGGTTAATATTTTACTTTTGTCTAGCATCTTAAATTGGAACTCCCCCCCCCCTTTTTTTTTCTTTTTTCTAATAGAAGCATTTAAAACTACTCATTTTCCTCTGAGTACTAAGCAGTACTTCAGGTACATTTCACAAATTTTGTTATGTTAGTTTTCATTATTATTTAGTTAAAAATACTTTTTAATTTCCTTCGTGAATTTTGACCGTGGATTAACTACAAGTGTGTTTACTTCTCATCTATTTGGTATTTTCCCAAATATCTTGTTATTTCCATTATGGGCAGAGAATATTCAGTCCTTTTAAATATAAACTTTTTTTATCATTCAGCACATGGTCAGTCTTGGTAAATGTTCCATTTGTACATGAAAAAATGTGTATTCTGTTGGATATAGCATTCTGTATGTATCAGTGTAGTTGTTTGATACTGTTGTTTGGTTTCGTGTGTCACTACTAATGTTTTATCAATTATTGAGAGAGTAATTGCGGGTTTGTCTATCTTCTCAGTTCTGTCAGTTTTTTTTTCATTTATTTTGAAGCTCTTACTAGATACACACATTTAGGATTGCTGTGTCTAAATAAATTGACTTATTATGAAATGTCCCTTTTTATGTACAATAATATTCCTTTTTCTTGAGTTCTCTATTATTAACATAGTCTGATATATGGTAATATTAATATGTTAACTTTCTTATGAATAGTACTTGCTAGTATAGTCTTTTTTCCTATCCTTTTACTTTTAACTCATCTGTGTCTTTATATTTAAAATGTCTAGGAGTTTGTATTTTCTATCCTATTTAGAATTCCCTGGCTCTGTGTTTTTAGGTTTTTTATTAGTTTTAGAACATTTTAGACATTCTCTTGTCCAGTATTTCCTCATACCCTTTCTGTCATTTAAAAATTTTTTTCCCTTCATCTTTTTCAATAACTTGTTTACATAATTGAGATTAAACAGAATATGTAATCATTTTAGCATATTTGAATTTCTCATGTCATATATTTTTTCTAATAATAAAAGCAGTGTGTTTATTATAGAAACTCCTGGAGAAAGTTACAAAAAAAGAAGTAAAAATTACCTAGGAAGTTTTAGCCACAGATAGAAATTTTAACATGCATTTATTTTACATAGTTGTAATCCCACTAACTACATAATTTTTTCATTGTGGTAAAAAAACCACAACATTAAATTTACCGTATTAATCATTTTAAGCACACAGTGCGGTAGTGTTAACTATACAAACATTTTTTTGCAACATATCTCTTAGAACTTTTTCATCTTGCAAAAGTGAAACCCTATTCCTTGAACAAACAAAACAACAAATACCCTCTCCCTGCCTCTAGGACCTGGAAACCAGCATTGTAATTGCTGTTTCTAAGAGTTTGACTACTTTAGATACCTCGTATAAGTGGAATCATGCAGTATTTGTACTTCTGTGACTGTCTCATTTCACTTAACATATGCCCTCAAGGTTCATCCATATTGTAGCGTGGAATAAAGAATTTCCTTTTTTAAGGCTGAAAAACATTCCATTATATGTACATATTACATGTTTTTAATCTTTCATCTGTCGATAGACATTTAGGTTACTTCCACTTTTTGGCTATTTTGAATAATGGCTTCAGTGAACATGAGTGTGCCTTTTATTTTTTCTAGGATTCTAATAGTTATCTTAAGACTGTTTGATATTATTCCACAGATTGTAGATGCTTCTCATTTTGTCCACTTTTTTTTTTTCCTGTTTGTGTTTCAGTTTGGGTAGTTCCTATTGACCTGTCATCAAATTCCCTGATTCCTTCCTCTTATATATTTTGCCTACTGATGAGCCCATAGTAAGCATGTTTTTGTCTCTACTCTTTTTCATTTCTTTCTTATTTATTTATTATTTGAGAGAGAGAGTGAGCAAGAGAGGAGAGAACACAAGCCGGGGGAGGGACAGAGGGAGAGAGAGGAACAGACTTCTCACTGAGCAAGGAACCTGATGCGGGACTGGATCCCAGGACCCTGGGATCATGACTTGAGCTGAAGGCAGACACTTAACTGACTAAGCCACAAAGGTGCAACTCCCTTTTTCACTTCTAACATTCCATTTGTCTCTTATAATTCCTGTGCTGAAATTCCCCGTCTTTGCATGCTTGTTATTTACCTTTTCTTTTATCTTTAACATGTTAATTGTGGTTATTTTAAGTTCCTTTGATAATTCTGACATTTTGTGTCATCTTTGAAACTCTTCTGTATGTTGCATCCTTTGGCAGTGTTTTTTTTTCCCTTGCTTTTTCATATGTCGTGTAATTTTTTATTAAATTCTGGACACCACTTGTGAGACTGAAGGCAAACAGTATTTATGACTGAAATGAATATACCTCTTCTGCTAGGCAGTTAGCGTTGGTGATTGAGCCAGTCTAGTCAGGAATAGAGCCAAGTTTGAATTTCGTTGTTATACTTACTTCCTGTTATGAACTGAATGTTGTGTTGCCCCAAATTCATACACTGAAGGAACAACCTTCTTCAATATGATTGTATTTGGAGAGGGTTTTTATGGAGGTAATTAAGATTAATGAGGGCATAAGGGTGGGCCTGACCCAAAAGGATGAGTGTCCTTATAAAAAGAGAAGTGAGAGAGTATGTTTTTTCTTTCACTATCTCCACCATGTGAGGACAAAATGAGAAGGCAGCTGGCTACAGGCTAGGAAGAAAACTCGCACCAGGAGCTAAATAAGCTGTCATCTTGATCTGTGACTTCTAGCCTCTAGAATTGTGAGAAAATAAATGTTTGTTGTTTAAGCCTCTTGGTCTACAGTGTTTTGTTGTGGAAGCTGGAGCAGACTAATACCACCTTCAGTGCACTACAGGCTTGAAGTTTTTCTGTTGTAATCTTTTGTTTAGAGTGGGGTTGATTTGCCAGAAGACTTTTCTCAACATTCCGGCTTAACCCTCTGCTTTATGTCTTCCTTGTGCACTCATGCTTCAGAGATAGTTCTCCATGATCATGCCTTTTCTCCAAATGTAGATTACTGTTGCTTATTACTTGGTAATTACCAGCCTGATGCAAGGCTGTAGGGGGTGTTGTCATGGTGCAGCTTCAATATTAGGTAGGCCTTCTGACCCTGAGTCTTGGGATGGGATTTTTAGGTTTCTGTTTCTTAGGCGAAAGTAGAAGTCCAGGAATATTTTGTGACCTATTCTCTTTTCTCCTTATGATACTTCTTTGAGCCCTGTTGTGTTCTAACACATGATTTGGTGAAATCTCAGTATTTGAAAATTTAAGATTTTAGCATATAAATTTGGTAATGAGTCTTCATGATATAGGAACAGGACCAGTGCTAGTATTTATGTGATGGCTTTAGGAAAAGGCTCCTCCTTTGAGTGGGCTGATATGAGAAGTTGCCCCTTCTTGCTCCAGGCTTGGTATCTGATTTCAGTCCCCACTTTTCCCAGTGGTTATGTGCCCTCATACTATCTATACATAATGTATCTGAATCAGGAAAAAATTTTAGTTGCTTTTTTATGATAAATGAGAAAAACTTATAAAAAAGTTACAAAATAGGAAGTTCATATACTACCACCTTTAACATATATGGTTTTTTCTGTTTACAAGAGTGGAATCAGTTTGCACTACTGCTTTTAACCTTTTGTTTACCTATAAATTACTTTCTCCCAGGAAGACCATTACTGAAGAATTTCTATAAAATTTAGAAATATATTCTAAATTTATTAGAAAGTCTGAGAGGGCTCTAGTTTGAGACAATAAAACCACACTTCAGAATTTGTTTTCTGGTGCTTTGTCTATAACAAGCACTGAAATGTATTGGTTAATACATACATAATTGGTTAAATTTCTGAAATGAGGAAAACAGACCCCTTAATTTTTATGAAAGTGGTTTATCTGTAACTTTAGGAACTCATCTATCTTGTGATGCAAGGTATACTATTATCAAAGCATTAAAAAATAGCTGATTTCTGTTCTACAGGTATCCTGCAACATCCAGATGGCACAGTTTTGAAACAGTTACAGCCACCTCCAAGGGGTCCAAGAGAGCTGGAATTCTATAATATGGTAAGTGAGGTAAGATTTGTTTCATTGTATTCAAAGAGTTTTTCATAGTTTTCTGATGACTAGGTAAGAAATACATTTGACAGCATGTCCTGGTATATTGTGTATGTGACGGAAACAAAAGCTTTATGAAATACGATGCTTATCTTTAGTGATCCAGTCTAGTATTTTCCATTGTGCTTCACTTTTAAAATTTTATTTATTTATTTTAGAGCACATGAATGAGCAAGGGGGCGGGAGAAGGGTAGAGGGAAAGGATCTCTAATAGATTCTGTGCTGAGTGAGGACCCCAGCTCGGGGCTCGATCTCATGACCCCGAGATCACGACCTGAGCTGAAATCAAGAGTTGCCTGCCCAACTGACTGAGCCATCCAGGTGCCCCTACTCTACTTCATTTTTAAAAGATCCTTATTCTGATCTGCTAAATTGATTTCAATAATGAATTTAGACCTACATTTTAAAAACCCCTTAACTGAGAGCCCATTTGTATTTCTCAGAAGTGCTGAGTTTAAATAAGTGTTTTTATTTTTACTACAGGATTTTTTTAGAACCTTAAACGTGCTAATGTGTACTATGAATCTCCAAATTTGGGGAAGGGGACAGGGCATACTTAACATCTAATTAACTCTATGACTAGGAATGCTTTTTAGTACATTCGCAGTGTTTTCAACCCTCAACTCTGTCTAGTTACAAAACATTTTATCACACAAAAGAAAACCTTGTGTCTGTTAAGCCATCCCTGGCAACCATTAATCTGCTTTCTTTTTTTTTTTTTTTTTCATTAATCTGCTTTCTAAGGATTTACCTATTCAGGATATCTCATATAAATGGAGTTATGTACTATGGGTCTAGCTTGTTTTGTTTAGCATAGTGTTTTTTTCTTTTAAAGATTTATTTACTCATTTTAGAGAGAGAGCATGAGCAGGAGGGGGTGAGGGAGAGAGAATCTAAAGCAGATTCCATGCTGAGTGTGGAGCCCAACTTGTGGCTCTGGCTCATGACCTGAGCCGAAACCAAGAGTCGTTGGCATCACACAGGCACCCCTAGCATAATGTTGTTAAAGTTCATCTACGTTATAGTATGCATCAGTACTTTGTTCCTTTTTATGGAAGAGTAACGTCCCATTTTACTTCCATACCCCATTTTGTTTACCAATTCACCCACTGATGGACATTTGAGTTGTTTTCACCTTTTGGCTTTTGTAAATAGTATTGCTGTGTACATTCGTGCTGAGTACCTCTTTCCAATTTTGGAATTGGTGGGTCATATGATAATTCTACATTAAACTTTTTGTTTAAACTATCAGTGTGTCCCAGAGTCACTTTACCATTTTATATTTTCACCAGCAATGTATGAGTTTCCAGTTTCCTCTCATCCTCACCAATACTTGTGAGGGTTTTTGTTTGTTTGTTTGTTTGTTTTTAATGGCCATCCAAGTGAGTGTTGAAATGGTTTTTATTTTTGCTTTTTGTTGTTTTTGTTTTGTTTTGTTTTGTTTTTGAGTGTGCAGTGCTAATTTCATTGCAGTTTGTTTGGTTTGCATTTCCCTAATGGCTAATGATGTTGAGCATCTTTTCAGGTACTTACTATGTGTATTTATTCTCTGGAGTAATATCTATTCAAATCCTTTGCTTATTTTTTCACTGGGTGGTCTTTTTTATTTAGTTGTAGTTCTTTATGTATTCTAGATAAAGTCCCTTATCAGATAAATTATTTGCAAATATTTTCTTCCATTCTTTGGGTTGTCTTTTCACTTTCTTGGTAGTGCTTTGAAGCACAAATGTTTTAAAATTTTGAAGTCCATCATCAAGATAAAAAGCTTCTGCACACCAAAGGAAACAGTCAACAAAACAAAGAGGCAACCCACAGAATGGGAGAAGATAGTTGCAAATGGCACTACAGACAAAGGGCTGATATTCAAGCCTTTTTTTTTTTAATATTTTATTTATTTATTTGACAGAGAGAGAGAGAGAGATCACAAGTAAGCAGAGAGGCAGGCAGAGAGAGAGGGGGAAGCAGGCTCCCCGCTGAGCAGAGAGCCCGACACGGGGCTCGAT
The DNA here is from genome assembly GCA_028534135.1 of Potos flavus. Classification (NCBI taxonomy): domain Eukaryota; kingdom Metazoa; phylum Chordata; class Mammalia; order Carnivora; family Procyonidae; genus Potos; species Potos flavus. The sequence continues at coordinate 13,122 of JAPYYM010001620.1, forward strand.
CCCAGGACTCTGAGATCACAGTCCGAACTGAAGGTAGAGGCTTTAACACACTGAGCCACCCAGGTGCCCCTGATATCCAAGATCTATAAAGAACTCCTCAAACTCAACACTCAAAAAACAGATAATCACGTCA